>JAQIHA010001804.1:0-10457 GCA_028751875.1 Rapana venosa | reverse complement strand
GGTTACCGTTGGGTGGGTGCCCGTTTGCGCCTTGGCTTCAGTACAGTCCCCCAGTTCACCCAGCTGTAAATGGGTACCTGCCCTCTTTAGGGTCAGGGAAGGTAAAGCAGCGAGGGAGAGAAGATGGGCACCTCCCTCAATATGCTGGCCCCTACAGAAGCTGAAAAATCACATGATGCATTTAACGTAATGAAAACAAAAAACCCAAAAATGAGCTCTCTATGAACGGATACGACTTTAAGCTCTGACCTTAACTCAGTTTCAAACTGAACACAAAGTAATAACAAGGATGAACAATAGGAACCAATAAGCAATAACTAAAATAACAAAAAGAACATTCTAGAATGCTATATTAGACCATCCATTGAAATTGTATGTGAAATTTTCAAAAAATATTCTTGCTGGAGACTACAGCTTAATTATAAATGTTTCTTTAGGTGTGTCACAAAATGCTAGAGTTTACATCATATAAATGTTACTTTAGTTTAGTCACAAATGTTAAGCTAATTGGAACTTAGCTGTAATTGTCTAATTTTCAGTGCTTCAGCAATAAACTTTGCAACCGATTTGATCACAATATCATCATCAGACGATAAGATATGAAAAAATATCTTGCTTGGAAAGCTTCTAGATTGAGAACACCACAGTTTTCACGTATGGAAAATATGATTGACAATGAAACAGGAAATGCACTTCATCATCAAGAATATGACCACACATAGGGCATGGAAACTGTGTGGACGTCTCAGGTTGAAACCATCTTTTGTTTGCATTGAAGCCGAGTGTTCTTAGTCGAAATCTTGCATAATTTAGTCGGTGCCATTTGTCAGTGACTATTCGCAGATACTTTTCAGCTTTAAAGCACACTTAAACGGAAAAAAACAGCAGTATTTATCTTTACTTTCCATGTCCGAGTGCCAATTTTGTTTAAATGAACAAATGAGTCTGTCTTTCAATTCAGAAATAAACCCATGCTCGCTACCTACTTCCTGAGACAACCACACGATTCCAAAATTATGTTCTGATAAAAACTTTTTAACTTGATAAGCCCAATTCTTCTTACCCAGCTCCATTTGTATAACCATCATGTCATAAGACTGCCTACATAAACGTGACCCTGGAAGTTTCAGTAGTTTTAGCCAGTACTTAATACACATAACAGACGTTCTGATGTTTAAAGGATATCTTCCCGTTTCTCCATATAGTACAGTATTTGACGAATGGATTGGGACATTTAAGAAACGTTTGATAGCATATGTATGTATTTTTTCTATTTGTGGATTAACAGTAAGTCCTCATATTTCAGATGCATATGTAAGTAAAGGTTCTATTTGAACATCAAACAATTTCCAAAATAAAGAACAATCTACTGATTCAGCTTTCGTAACGTTTTTTAAGATTTCGATTACACTTTTTTCCTTTCCTGCAGCATTCACGCCATGCAACATTCAAACTTATGCTTCGTTGAAAGTGTCATCCTAGGTATTTATAGAAATTCACGACTTTCACTTCAGCATTTCCATAAAACCATTTTTCACGCACTGATAAATGTCCACCCATTCTAAAAATTATGATGTTCGTTTTTTCCATATTGACTGATAAATCTAGGCGATCTGCCTCTTCCTTTAATATATCTAGTTGGTTTTGTAAACCTAGTACCATGTCAGACAAGAGAATCGTCTATCTATCTATCTGTCCCGTAGTCTGACGACCGTGGGGGCACCCTCAAAGACTCAGCAACCAGTTCCCTCCATTCCTCTCTCTGTTCTGCCTTTCTCAGGGTTTTGTTGAGTTCTAGGCCTGTCCATTCACTGATGTTATCCTCCCAGCTCTTCCTTGGTCTGCCTCTTCTTCTTCCTCCTTGGACAGTGCCTTGCAAAACTGTCTTTGTAATTCCTTGGGATCTTGTGACATGCCATTACCACTTAAGTTTACGCTTTTTCACGATCGTTTGAAGGTTCTCATAGGGTCCAATGGTTTGCTGGATTCTGTTATGCACGCTTTCGTTGCTTATGTGGTCTTTGTAGGAGATGCCAAGGAGTTCCGAAAGCATCTCATCTCCACTGCCTGTATACTTCTCTCCATATCTGCAGTCAGGGTCTTGATTCACAGGCATACAGAATATGGATATGACAAGGGAGCGCATTAGTCTGATCTTGGAGATAGTGAGATATTCTTATCTCTCCAGATGGTGTTTAGTTTTGACAAAAGCTGTTATTGTCTGTGCAGTCCTGCATACTACTTCTGGCTTGGATCCTGGTCGGATACAATGGCTCCAGGTACTTGAAGCTTTGAACTGTTTCCAGCTTCTGGTCATTAACCCTGATATCAGTGCTAATGCCGTTGGTGTATTAGTCATCAGTTTGGGTTTCTTCTCTGCACTGTTTTCCCATGCCGTATGTTTGGAGGCCTTATCCAAGTGTTTGTTAGGCTGGCAAGCTCTTTTTCTGATCCTGTTTATTCCATCAAATGTCATCTGCGAAGCGGAGGTTTGTGATCGTTTGCCACCAATGCGGGATGATCCTTCTGTGTTCCAGTGCATCAGCCATGTTCTTCAAGGAAGATGTTAAAAAGAGTGGGTGAGAGTAGACAGCCCTCCCTTACTCCAACTGTTGTTCGAAACATTCTCCAATGTTTTTGGGTTGTAGTAAAGACTGGGGGCCCTCGCTGTACAGCTGTTTGATGACTCTGATCAGGTTTGCATTGATCTGTAAAAAATTCATGGTTGCCCACAAAGCTGCATCCCACCCCCTGTCAAATGCCTTCTTAAAATCGATAAATACATGGTAAAGGTTTTGTTGATGTTGAAGGTACCGCCACATAGTATTTGAGGTTGAATATTGTTTGTTGTGCTGCGCCCTGCTTGAACCTGCTTGTTCCTCAGCAATGATGGTCTCTGCTTGTGGCTTCAGTCTATTAAATTTTATCTGCAGAAGACCTTGCTTGGGTGAAAATTATGAGGCTGATTGTGCGTATTTGGCATTTTTGTGATTTCCTTTTTTGGGGAGGGTGATGATGAGTGACTGCGTCCATGGTGTTGGCCATTTTCCTGTCTGCCAGATCTTGTTGCAGATTCTAGTAGGGCGCTGTCATGGCTTCCCCTCCAGCTTGGACCAAAATCAGCTGGGATGTTGTCAGCCCCTGCTGACTTCCCCTTTTTCAGCGATCTGACTGCTGTTTCCCCTTCTTCTCGGAGGATTGTGTGATGTCTGTGTCTTTGCTGTCGGGTACTTAAGGACTTCTGGGATCTCCTGCGGTTCTATTAGTTATACAGGTCGGGGGAGTATTTGTCCATCTGTTCAGAATATCCTTTGGGCGTCAGTGAGACACTTCCCATTTTTGTCTTGGATTGTTAACCTTTTCCTGTTTTTTGTAGTCAGGTCTTTCACCAGCTGATATGGGTTTCTTGCTATTGTTTTTTGATGTTCTCTTCAATGTCTTGGCAATGTTCACGATCCATTTCTCTTTTGCCTCCGTCATGGACTTCTGATTCTTTTGTGACTGCCCC
The DNA here is from genome assembly GCA_028751875.1 of Rapana venosa. Classification (NCBI taxonomy): domain Eukaryota; kingdom Metazoa; phylum Mollusca; class Gastropoda; order Neogastropoda; family Muricidae; genus Rapana; species Rapana venosa. The sequence continues at coordinate 6,949 of JAQIHA010001804.1, read as the reverse complement.
ATATTGTTTGCTCTTTCTTTTGTTTCATTTTTCTTTTTCTTCAACTCTCTACGCTTGTCGCATAGTTGTAGGATGTTAGGTGTGACCCATGGTTTTTTGACTGGTCGGCGTTTGCCAAGAAGCTCGTTTGCTGTTTCAGTCACCGCTGTATTGAAACTATTCGTCAGTGTATCTATGTCTGAGTCTATCACAGTGAGTGCTGCAAACTTTCCACCTATCCTTGCTTGAAAAATTTCTAATACCTCGGGAGTCCTTCAGCTTCTCGAGGTCAAATTTGATCCTGATGTTGTTCCGCTTGTGGATTTTCTTTAGACGTAGTCGGAAAGTCATCATCACAAGATCATGATCACTCCCTATGTCTGCTCCTGGAAAACTTCGTGTCTGTGCGATGTTAACGCTAGACTGAAACCGTCTTTTCACCATGATGTAATCTATTTGGTTGTGGTGTTCTCCATTTGGGCTATGCCATGTCCATTTTCTGGATTGCACAGACTGCACAGATGAAGCCGTAGAAGAATTTTATGACCAGCTACAAGAGGTTCTGAATCAAACACCCAAGAAAGACATCCTCGTTGTGCAAGGCGACTGGAACGCCAAGGTAGGAGAAGATGCATGGAAAGACTGGGAGGGCGTTTGTGGGCCACATTGTAATAACCAATCAAATGAAAGAGGCTTGAGACTCCTGGAGTTTGCCAGTAACAACCACCTCCAGCTAGTGAATACACTTGGCCCACACAAGAAATCCAGAAAATGGACATGGCATAGCCCAAATGGAGCCCAAGAGAATCATACCATCGGCAAATAGTAGTAAAAATACCTCCATGGCTCCTGAGATAAACTGAATACCATGTTTTTCTTTTTTTGTTAATTCAACGGCTGATTCGTTATAAAAAAAAAAATAATAATAATTGTGGACTTAATATACAGCCCTGCTTCACTCCTTTTGGACATTCGAAATATTCCGAATAATCATATCCTGCGCGTACACATGCCAATACTGATTTATATATACTCCTTAGTGCCATATATAATTTACCGTTTCTTCCATTTTTACGCAGAACAGTCCATAAGATATTACGATTAACAGAATCGAACGCCTTACAAAAATCGACAAATGCAACAAATAGTTTTTTATTTAATTGCAAGTATTTTTGAACAATAGAGTATAGGGTGAATATATGATCAGAGGTACTAGAATTTGCTCGAAAACCTGCTTGTTCTTCAGGCAGTTTCTCATTCTCTTCAGCCCATCTAGTTAACCTTTTATTCAAAATATAAGTATATATTTTGCTGACGATGCTAGTGAGGGCTACTCCACGATAATTGTCTGTTTTGGTGCTGTCGCCTTTTTTGTAAATAGGAATAATAATTATAGACTTTGCCCACTCCAAAGGGAAAGCACCTCTTTCAAAAACATCGTTGAAGAGTTGAGTTAGGAAGGAAATAACAATTGAGTTGGCATTTTTTAGCATTTCGCCTATTATTTTGTCTGGACCAGCACTTTTTCTTGTTTTTAAATGTTGCATACCGGCAATAACTTCATTTTCTTTGATAGGATCATTAAACAATGGTTCGAAATCATCATCTTCTTCCGTTACATATATATCCATCTGTGTTACACTATCATCCGAGCTGTTAAAAACGTGTAAGAATTGATCATACCATTCTTGAATAGATATGTTAGTATATACAAGAGCCTTTCGATTCACAGACCTAATTATAGACCAAAATGTTTTGGCGTCGTTAAGAGAAGTTATCAGTTTATCTAATATATTCAGTTCAAATTCCTGCTCTTTAGTTTTCCTCAATTTGACATATTCTTTTCGCACTGTAGTTTATAACTCCCTTTTCTCTAACTTATCATGATTTGTCTGACATCGCTGAAATCTTTTTAGTAACCTCTTTACTTCTTGCTTCTTTTGTTTGCATTCAGTATCAAACCAGTCATTACATTTCCTTTTCCCTCCACCAACTTTTCGGACCATGCATGCAGCTGCCCCACATAAGGCATTTACAAAATATTCTACACTTTCATTTATATCAGTCGGCAATGAGTTAAAAGCTTTCTGTATACTTTCGAGAAATTCAACAGTGTTCAGCTCATTTTTGTATGTCTCAGCATTACTGTCAGACCATATGATTTTCTCTTCACCTCTTTGCTCTATATCCTGTGTTTCAGTACAATCGTAGGCATCTTTCCATGTTGTTTCAACTGGAAGATGCCACAAATCAACACAGTCTCCAATGCACAAATCGAAACTTGATAACATATGACACGGAACAAGAAAATAATTGATAACACTGCAACCGTTAGGAGATACAAAAGTATACTTACCCTCTCTATCTCCCTCACAGCCGCCATTCAAAATAGCCATGTCAAACATAAAACATAAATTTAATAATGATTTACCAAAACTGTTAATTATACCATCCTTCGAGAAACGCACACAAACTTCATCATCCATACTATCAAATTCTAGATCTCTAATATAATTTGTCATTTCTTCATGGTCAGCTTGTTCGTGACCTGTCCTCGCATTTAAGTCTCCCATAATCATAAGATACATGGTGTCCTTTTCAAAGAATTGTACAGTGCTTCCTCTAATACTAATATACCATTTTTAATCATCTTTTCATCATAAACAGGGCTTCCTTCCGAAGCAACATAGCAAGCTAGCAAAATAAACTCTATTTATTCTTATAGCAGTTGTGTTATTACAATCTAGCATAATTTCTTCTACATATTTATCTTAAGACCTACGCACTAACAATAACACTCCTCCAGAACTCCTGCCATGGTGAGAGAGTTTTTTCGCAGGAGCACACAACTTGATATAAGCAGAAAATATATAGCTGTAATCAAATGTGGAATCAAGAAAAGTCTCTATGAGACATATAAAATCAAATCTATTTACATAGTGTATAAAGGAAACATCTTTCAGTTTATTGTGCAAATTTTCAACATTGTAATTTAAAAACGTTAAACGACTTGGATGGTCAAGCCTGTCCTATGTCTTCTTGGAACTGCTGTAACGCAGTCTCCTGTCGCTGCTGTCACCAGTCTGGCGTTTGCTGCGAGCAGAGGATGGTACAGGTGACTTGCCTGGCGAGACGGGCAGAAGGGACCTCCTTCCCGTTTGCCGGTCTGGAGGGGGCCTGTCACGTGTTGCCCTGTTGCTGGTATTGGTGAGAGACAGAGAAGAACGCCGCGTGGCTGTCACTGCATCTCCACCACCACTCCTGGTATATCTACCCTGCTGCTGCCTCCGTGTTACCCGCACAGCAGGGGGTGAAGAGGAGGGTGAAGAAGAGGCACCGGTGACGATGACATCAGTACCTCTGGCAGCTGGGGAGTTTCCTCCTGAGGCCATCTTCCCTCTGCTGACGTGGCGAGGAGATTGCTCACGTCGACTGATTCTTGAGGAAGACGCCAGGGCGGGGGCGTGCTGTGTTCCTCCACTCTTCACAACCTGAGCGAAGGACGGGGAGTCTGCATGCCCAGGCCTGACCACCAGCTGTCCCCTGTGGAAAAAAGCCCTCTTCCCTTCCCTGCGAGCTCTGCCCACAATCTGTGCCTGTGCCCTCGTCAAGTCGTTTGCCAGTCTTATCCCTTTGTTCTGTAGTCTTTGTCTCATGTCCTTGTCTTTCAGGATTAACATTTTGTCCCCCCACCTCCCAAACTTGGCCACTATCGTTCTGGGCTGTCCATTAAATGGCTGTCCTGTCCTATGTGCTCGTGCAATGTCGTCTGGAGTCCAAATTTTTTGTCTATCTACACTATTCAGTGCATCGATGATTGCTTGTGCACAGGCGTCATTAGATTCATGTCTACTTGGTTAAGGAACCCCGTAGAAACGTAAATTATATCTTCTGGAAAACCCCTCTAGTCTGTCTGTGTCTGTCTTCAGTTGGTTGATTTCTTTTCTCAATTCGAGGATTGTGTCAGAGAGTTGATGTACCTCTTCTCTGTCCTCAATCCTTTCTTCAAACAGTTGGTGAATGTCTGATGTCCTGTCGGTCACTGTCTTTGTCAGCTGTCTGTGCTCTGTCTCCAGTCTGTCACACCTCCTGTTGATTTCTGCACACTGTTGCTTAACTTGTCCTAGTTCGTTCTTAATGTCACCTAGGTCATTCCTTATTAGAGTAGTATGATCGTAAAGCTGTTTCTGTATGTTGTATATTATCATGTTCATCATGTCACTCATCCCTGTCATGGTATTCGTCACTGTGTCTGTTCTGTCTTTTGTGCCCGTCTCTCCGTCTGTGTTGGGCCCAGGGTTGGTTTCAATGTCTCCGCTAAGCAAAAGCCTGCGGAGGGAAAAGGTGGCGTGCTGCATGCGGAAAGCCAGGAGAAGCACTGACAGAGAGACAGAGATAGAGAGACAGAGAGAGAGACAGAGATAGAGAGACAGACAGAGAGGGAAAGAGAGACAGAGACAGAGAGAGAGACACAGAGAGAGAGAGACAGAGACAATGACAAATTCTTTTATTTCGAGGATAATGAATAAGCATCCATGTGCTTTTTTACATCCAGTCCCTGCCCATAAGGATATATATGATAATAAAATAAAATAAAGCCTATAGCAATACACTTACACAGTGTACGGGGGGAAAATCTACACAAAAATCACTGAAGAGAAAGAAAGAAAAGAAAAATAGTACTAACAAGTAAGAAGAAAGCAAAACAGAAAACACAGAAACAACCGAAAAAATAGCAAGAACCAAGAGCAAAACAAAAGCGGCAACAACAACAAGGGGAGAGGTGACACCCAGTAGTTCCCCTTCAACAACAACAACAAACACCAACAACAACCCCAAACCAAAACAGAACCAAACAAAGCAGAACCTCCATAAAATTAAAGAACAAACCACCTAAAAGTCATTTTTCAATAACACAATAGCCATATACAAGTAAAAACATTCACAATTATACAGAGAGAGAGAGAGAGAGAGAGAGATAGGGGAGAAGAGAGAGAGAGAGAGAGAGAAGAGAGAGAGAGAGAGAGAGAGAGAGAGAGAGAGAGAGAGACAATGACAAGTTCTTTCATTTCGAGGATAATGAATAAGCACCCATGTGCTTTTTTACATCCAGTCGTCACCCTTAGTGATATATATGATAATAAAATAAAATAAAGCCCATAGCAATCCACTTAATAATAATAATAATATATGGATTTATATACAGTTTATGGGAAAAATATCTACACACACACACAAAAAAAAATCCCCACAAAAATCACCGAAGAGAGAAGAGAGAAGAGAGAGAGAGAGAGAGAGAGAGAGAGAGAGAGAGAGAGAGAGAGAGAGAGTAGAGAGGATAAAAATTTTAAAAAAGTAGCAAAAAAGTAAGAAAGAAAGAAAGCAGAGCAGAAAACACAGAAACAACCGAAAAAAAAATAGCAAGAACCAAGAGCAAAGCAAAAACGGCAACAACAAGGGGAGAGGGAACAACCAAATAGTCCCCCCTCAAAAAAGCAACAACAACCCCAAACCCAAACCAAAACAGAACCAAACAAAGCAAAACCACTATAAAATAGAGAACAAACCACGTAAATAGTTTCATTTTGGCTAACAGAAAGAAGCGGCAAAAGTTCTTTGTGCTTTTATGGGAGGCAACAGCAATAGTAAACTAGATTAAACAAATATTGTAGAAGCAATTTGCATCCCCATGCACACGTACACACACACACACACATGCACACGCACGCACGCACACACACACACACACACATACCCACCGCGCGCGTGCGCGCACGCACTCACACCATGCATCAATGTCAACATAAAAATCTTTATGAATATCATGTATAGTCATAGAGAAGGACATCTGCATTTTGGAATTAGCTATACATAACTGGTACGCTCAAAACAAGACATCAAAATAAAACATTCACTGAATCTCAAATACAGTCAATTTAGGGAGTAGAACTGAATTATTAAATCTGAATAAAGCATTCAACGGGATACTAATTGTAAATACGACGATTAAATCTATAAGCAAATAATAAAAGGAGAGAGAGAGAGAGAGAGAGAGAGAGGAGAGAGAGAGAGAGAGAGAGAGAGAGAGAGAGAGAGAGAGAGAGAGAGAGAGAGAGGCACAGTGCATTTTAAATCCATATGATAATGAATATAGTTTTCAATTCATCAACACTATCACCATTAGAACTCACTGTGATTTAACATTGTACATGTTAAGATCGTCCTAGAGTCATTATAAAGAAGTAGGATAGTGGAAAACTCATTTTTAGAAGTCATTTTTCAATAACACAATAGCGATATACAAGTAAAACACTCACACTTAAACACAGAGAGAGAGAGAGGGGGGGGGTGGGGGGAGGGAGAGAGAGAGAGAGAGACAATGACAATGACAATGACAAATTCTTTTGTTTCGAGGATAATGAATAAGCACACATGTGCTTTTTTACAGCCAGTCCCCGCCCGTTAGGGATACATCTTAATAATAATAACCCAATACTTATACAGTCTCGCAATAAAAACAAGGGGAAATAACCCTTTTCAAACAGCTCCTCCCCCCCCCCCAACAACCCTCCCCCCCCCCCCAAAGCAAGCAATTAAAAGAAAATCCTAAGAATACCCCACCCCTACCCCCACCCCCAAAAAAACCCTAACCAAAACAAACAAACAAAAGAGAAGGAAAAACCAAACCAACAAAAGATGATGAAAAAGAGAAAAACAGACGAACAACAACAACAAGAACAAGAGCAACAACAAAGCCAAGAAAAATAACACAACCAAACTTAATAAGTCATAAAGATAAACATCTACACATTGTCAAATGGTACACATACTTGTTACACAAATTATAAGATATTGAAATAGGGCACTCATTAAAACTTAAGTACAGAGGCAAGTCCAATAAAGTAATTGAAAATAAAAAATATGAATCCTTCATCAGGGTATACTATGACTAAAGCAGGACGATAAAAGG
>JAQIHA010001803.1:0-10420 GCA_028751875.1 Rapana venosa | reverse complement strand
AAACCACAACAAACAAACAATCACCCGACCCCCCATCCCCCTACACAAAACAACAACATCACACAATCACCCGTACCCCAATCCCCTTACACATAATACAACCAACACCACTCCCCAAACTCCCCCCACTTCGCCCCTACAACACCCAAAACCCACAAACACATCACCCGTACCCCCAAACCCCCCTAAAACCCCAACACAGAAACACATATCACCCCATACCCCCCACCCCCCTACTCACAAAACAAAACCCAACATATCACCATACCCCCCATCCCCCTAAACACACACACAACATTCACATCCCTCCAAACCTCCAATCCCCCACACACAAAAACACAACACAAATCACCCCGTACCCCCATCCCCCCACACACAACACAACACACACAGGCCCGTATCCCCCACCCCCAAACACACACAAACACACCATCACCCCGTACCCCCCACCCCCCCTACACACACAACCAACAAACATCACCCTACCCCCAATACCCCCTACACACAAAACACCAACACACACCCATCACCCCGTATCCCCCCATCCCCCCTACAAACACACAACACAAAACACATCACCCCGTACACCCCATTCCCCCTACACCCAAAAACACACCAACACACACATCATCCCGTACCTCCCATCCCCCCTACACACAAAACCCAACACATCCCGAAAACCCCCATCCCTCCTACACCACACAACACACACACATCCCCCGTACCTCCCATCCCCACTACAAACACAACAAACATCACCCCATACCTCCCATCCCCCCATCACACACAACAACAAACACACACACATCAACATAAACCCCCCCTTTCCCCCTACACACACAACACAAAACACATCACCCCGTACCCCCACCCCCCCTACATAAAACACAACACACATCACCCCGTATCCCCCATCCCCCCTACACACACAACACAACACACACCCCCGTACCCCCATCCCCCCTACACACACACAACATAACACCACATTCATCCCGTACCCACAAACCCCTTACTACACACACAACACAACAACCATCACCCCGTACTTCACAACCCATCTCACACACACACACAAACACAACACACAACAACCCTACCCCCCATCCCCCATACACACACAGGACACAAAACACACACACACACACACACAAACACACACACAACATCACGCGTTTCCCCACCTCCACCATTTACCCCTAAAACACCACTCACACATCAACCCGACCGTTCCCATCCCCCCTCCTCAAACACACAACAACATCACCCGTACATCATATCCCCCCCTACACACAAACACAACACAGAACACACAAATCACCCAGTACCCCCCCACTCCCCTACACACAACACAACACAACACACTCATCACCCCGTACCCCCCCCATCCTCCCTAACACCACACAAACACACAAACACAACACAACACACAACACACGTACCCCCCCTCCCCTCTAACACACAACACAACACACGCACCCAGTAACCACCCCCACATCCCCCCTACACACACAAAAATCACACACATCACCCCTAACCCACCCCAAATCCCATCTACCACAACACACACACACACATCACACAAACCAACGCAACACACAATCACACACCGTACCCCCACCCCCCCCCCCTCCACCCCTACACACAAACACAACACACTATCACCCCCCGTACCCCCCCCATCCCCCTACACAACACACACCCACAACACACATCACCCCTTACCCCCCATCACCCATAACACTCACAACACACAACATACACCACAGATCACCACCGTACCCCCGTACTAATGCCGTTGGGTTATTAGTCATCAGTTTGGTCTTCTCTGCACTGATTTCCATGCCGTATGTTTTGGAGGCCTTATTCAAGTGTTCTGTTAGGCTGGCAAGCTCTTTTTCTGATCCTGCCTATTCCATCAATGTCATCTGCGAAGTCAGAGGTTTGTTGATCGTTCGAGCCACCAATGCTGACTTATCCCTTCATGATGTTTCAGTGGCAATCAGCCAAGATTCTCTCAAGGAAGATGTTGAAAAGAGTGGGTGAAGAAGACAGCCCCGGCCTTACTTCCAAAAAAACTGTTGTTTCGAACCATTCTCCAATGTTGTTGTTGTAGTACACTGCACTGGTGCCTCGCTGTACAGCTGTTGATGACTCTGATCCGTTTGCATTGATGCTGTACAAATTTCAGGTTTGTCCCACAAAGCTGCAAATGCCCACCCTGTCAAATTGCCATCTTATAATCGATTAAAAAAATACATGTAAAGGTCTTGTTGATGTGAAGTACTGCTCACATCGTATTCTGAGGTGGAATATCTGTTCTTTGTTGTTGCTCCCTGCTTCTGAGAACCTGCTTGTTCTTTCACAGCAATTGATGGTCTCTGCTTGAGCTTCATCTATTCAATAATATCTGCAGCATGACTTGCTTGTGGCATATGAGGCTGATTGTGCGGTAATTATGCATTGTTTGTAGATTTCCTTTCTTGGGAAGGTGATGATGAGTGACCTGTGTCCATGGCTTTGGCCCATTTTCCTGTCCTAGAAGAGAGGTCTGGGATCTGTGTCTGGTCTGCTGTTTCTCGAGACTTGGCTAGTCTATGGATGTCTGTCTTCTTATGCTGGTCTTAGTCTGCGTCTGGCAGATCTGTGGATCTTAGTTGTCTATCTAGCTGTATGATGCAGTCTTGCTCTGTCCTGTCTAGGAGGTCCTTTCGTAAGTGTCTGGATAGTCTTGTGGTCTGATGTGTTGCGTGCTTCTCCGACGACCAGATCATTGTTGCAGATTCTTAGTAGGGCGCTGATCATGGCTTCCCCTCCAGCTTGAACCAACTCAGCTGGAATGTTGTCAGCCCCTGCTTACTTCCCCTTTTTCAGCGATCTGACTGCTGTTTCCACTTCTTCTCGGAGGATAGGGTGACTGTGTCTTTGCTTATTTTTATTTTTTTCCTGGAGAATAATACAACAAGCATTCATATACGTTTCTTTACAGCCAGTTCCCGCCTGTATGCAGTTTTTAAAATGATGTCATCCATTCCTTCTGGCGTGCAATTGTCTACTCTTCCATTATTATTATACAACATGCATGCGTGTGTGCGTGCGTGCGTGTGTATTTTCGTGCGTGCGTGTGTGCGTGTCTTTGTGAAGTCAAGTCAATCAAGTCAAGTCAAAAACACTTTAATCATACCATGACAGGTGTTTAGCAGGGAGCAGCAGAAACCCATTCTCTGAAGTCAGAGTGTGGCTGCCTATAGCTTCATGAGCACACGTTTGCGTAGGTGGAGGAGGAGAGGAGGGATGTCATTGCAGGCAATATTGTCAGTACTAAAGCAATGAATGCCTAGGATTTTCTAATGGTTCCTGTACCTTTTATTTTCTAAAGTAACTGAAAGAATGGATGATACAGTAGGTGACGTAATTTGTTTGTTCCCGGTTTTATGATTCTTAATTTTTTTTATTCTTAAAACATTCTTTACCTAAGTGTGTGCGTATGCGCGCATGCACGCATATGTGTATGATTGTGTGTGTGTGTGTGTGTGTGTGTGTGTGTGTGTGTGTGTGTGTGTGTGTTTTGTGTGGGGTGTGGTGTGTGTGGCGCGCGTGTGTATTGTATCGGTGTGCGTGTGTATGTATGTGTGTGTGTACATTTTATTTTCCAGTGTATTATTTTATTGGCTTTCCTCTTTTCACTGGTACAATATATTGGTAGAGGTTGCAATAATGTAGTATTTTTCGTAGCAGTCCCCGTGTGTATGCAGTTTTGTAAATTTTGTCTTCCGTTCCCACCCGCACACAATGGTCTACTCTTCCGAAAAGCGGAACGGGTTTTAACGTTTGCGCAAGATGTTCTGCATGCGGTCGCACACGGGACCTCGATTTAGTCTCAGCCGAAAGACTTTTGGAGAGAGTGGAGTCTGCACTGATGTTAACCCCAGAGGAAAAATCCTCTTGAACAAGATTCGAACCCAGGTCAGCAGATCACGAGTGCAATGCATATTACTCTAACCACTAGGCTATCCCGTCCCCCAAGAGAGTATGTGTGTGTATGTTTTGGTGTTTTGTGTGTGTGTGTGTGTGTGTGTGTGTGTGTGTGTGTGTGTGTGGTGCGTGCCGTGCGTGCGTTCGTGTGTGCGTTCGTGTATGTGTGTGTGTGTGTAAGTGAATCTGGTTTAAAAAAAAAAATTATATCGAGGATAATGGAATAAGCAATCATGTGCTTTTTCTATATCTAGTACCCGTGTGTGTGGGTGGGTTTTTTTAATGTTGTCATATGTTCCCACCAGCACACAATGTCCTACTCTAAGCCCCTTCGATTTGTTTGTTTTTTTACAAGATTCAGCGCTATATAAATTCCATATATTATTATTATTATTACTATACAAATCAAACAAAAAAGCAATAACAAATGCATCGGGAATTAAAAAAAAAAAAAAAAAAAAACCAAAAAATTTTAAAACCCACAAAATCAAATAATTAAAAAAATCTTAAAAACATATCTGTCATAATAAAAACCCACCAAGCAACAAAGAAAAACCAAACCAAAACAAAGAAGACAAAACACACACAAAAAATAAATAAATAAAAAAACAACCACATCAACTGCTTCCCTCCCCCCCCCCCCCCCCTCACACACACATACACACACAAACCTTCAACCATACAAACAACTGAATAAAACAACAACAAAGTCCTGCATGTGAACCCATGCAGAACATCTGTCTACACCTTAAAACTGTTTTCACTTTTTGGAAGAGTAGGCCATTGTGTGCCGGTGGGAATGGATGACGAAACTGATAACACTGCATACACATGGGGACATGATGTAAAAAAAACAACAACATATAAATAAATGAAATTTTTAAAAAGCACTTTAAGCCCTTATTTCATTTTCCTCGAAACACACACACACACACACACAAAAACACACACAACACAAACACACACACACACAGAAATCATTGAACCAAAACTGATCCCTAGTCTGTAATGGTTCTTGCATGTAGGTCACATGCATAGCAATTAGCAGACCAGTGGAGAGAGACGCTTTGACGCTTTGACCAATTTATTGTCATTGCCCAAAGTGGCCTATTGACAAGGGGGGTTATACACGACTTTCTTTTGTAAATACAAATAAATACAAGAAAAATCACATGATGCATTTAACGTAACGAAAACCAAAAAACCAAAAATGAGCTCTTATGAACGGATACGACTTAATTGTGACGTAAACTCAGTTTCAAAATGAACACAAAGTAATAACAAGGATGAACAATAAGAACCAATAAGCAAAAATTAAAATAATGAAAAGAACATTCTAGAATGCTAATTAGCCACCATTGACATTGTATGTGAAATTTTCAAAAATATTCTTACTGGAGACTACAGCGTAATTATAAATGTTTCTTTATGTGTTTCACAAAATGCTGGAGTTTACATAATATAAATTTTTACTTTAGTTTAGTCACAAATGTTAAGCAAATTGGAACTTAGCTGTAATTGTCTTAATTTCAGTGCTTCAGCAATAAACTTTGCAACCGATTTGATCACAATATCATCATCGGACGATAAGATAAAAAAAAAATTCTTCCTTCGAAAGCTTCTAGATTGAGAACACCACAGTTTTCACGTATGGAAACATTGATTGACCAATGAAACAGGAAATGCACTTCATCATCAAGAATATGACCACACATAGGGCATGGGAACTGTGTGGACGTCTCAGGTTGAAACCATCTTTTGTTTTGCATTGAAGCCGAGTGTTTTTAGTCGCAATCTTGCATAAATTAGTCGATGCCATTTGTCAGTGACTATTCGAAGATACTTTTCAGCTTGAAAAGCACACTTAAACGAAAAAAACCAGCAGTATTTATCTTTACTTTCCATGTCCGAGTGCCAATTTGTTTAAATGAACAAATGAGTCTGTCTTTTTAATTCAGAAATAAAACCATGCTCGCTAAACCCACTTCCTGAGACAACCAAAACGATTCCAAAACCATGTTCTGATAAAAAATTTTAAAATTGATATGCCAATTCTTCTTACCGCTCTATTTGTATAACCATCATGTCATAAGACTGCCTACATAAACGTGACCCTGGAAGTTTCAGTAGTTTTAGCCATATTTTAAAACACTTAACAGATGTTCTGATGTTTAAAGGATATCTTCCCGTTTCTCCATATAGTACAGTATTTGACGAATGGATTGGGGCATTTAAGAAAACGTTGATAGCAATGTATGTATTTTTTCTATTTGTGGATTTTAAAAGTAAGTCCCCATATTTCAGATGCATATGTAAGTAAAGGTTCTATTTGAACATCAAACAATTTCCAAAAAAAAAGAACAATCTACTGAATTCAGCTTTCGTAACGTTTTTAAGATTTCGATTACACCTTTTTTCCCTTTCCTGCAACATTCACGCCATGAAAAATTCAAACTTAGCTTCGTTGAAAATGTCATCCCTAGGTACTTATAAGAATTCACGACTTTCACTTCAGCATTTCCTAAAACCATTTTTTACGCACTGATAAATGTCCCCCCCATTCTAAAAATCATGATGTTCGTTTTTTCCATATTGACTGATAAATCTAGGCGATCTGCCTCTTCCTATAATATATCTAGCTGGTTTTGTAAACCTAGTACCGTGTCAGACAAGAGAATCATATCATCGGCAAATAGTAGTAAAAATACCTCCATTGCTCCTGAGATAAACTGAATACCATGTTTTCCTTTTTTTGTTAATTCAACGGCTAATTCGTTTACAAAAAAAGGAAATAATTGTGGACTTAATAAACAGCCCTGCTTCACTCCTTTTGGACATTCGAAATATTCCGAATAATCATATCCTGCGCGTACACATGCTAATACTGATTTATATACACTCCTTAGTGCCATATATAATTTACCGTTTATTCCATTTTTACGCAGAACAGTCCATAAGATATTACGATTAACAGAATCGAACGCCTTACGAAAATCGACAAATGCAACAAATAGTTTTTTATTTGATTGCAAGTATTTTTGAACAATAGAGTATAGGGTGAATATATGATCAGTAGTACTATAATTTGCTCGAAAACCTGCTTGTTCTTCAAGCAGTTTTTCATTCTCTTCAGCCCATCTAGTTAACCTTTTATTCAAAATATAAGTATATATTTTGCTGACGATGCTAGTGAGGGCTACTCCACGATAATTGTCTGTTTTAGTGCTGTCGCCTTTTTTGTAAATAGGAATAATTATAGACTTGGCCCATTCCAAAGGGAAAGCACCTCTTTCAAAAACATCGTTGAAGAGTTGAGTTAGGAAGGAAATAACAATTGAGTTGGCGTTTTTTAGCATTTCGCCTATTATTTTGTCTGAACCAGCACTTTTTCTTGTTTTTAAATGCTGGATACCGGCAATAACTTCATTTTCTTTGATAGGATCATTAAACAATGGTTCGAAATCATCATCTTCTTCCGTTACATATATATCCATCTGTGTTACACTATCATCCGAGCTGTTAAAAACGTGTAAGAAGTGATCATACCATTCTTGAATAGATATGTTATTATATACAAGAGCCTTTCGATTCACAGACCTAATTATAGACCAAAATGTTTTGGCGTTGTTAAGAGAATTTTTCAGTTTATCCAATATATTCAGTTCAAATTCCTGTTCTTTAGTTTTCCTTAATTTGACATATTCTTTTCGCGCTGTAGTGTATAACTCCCTTTGGAGAGAGAGAGAGAGAGAGAGAGAGAGAGAGGCTGGCCCATGACATTAGACAACAGGCTTAATAGCAGACAGCACAGGGGATGCCTGTGGTGTGCTGTTTATCCAAGTCCCTAGCCCAGCCTCTCTCCTTCCTTCCTTTCTCCCCCCTCCTCCCCCACCCCCACTCTCCCCCCCCCCCCCCCCCCCCCTCCTCCCACTCCTCCTGTATATTATCTAAAGCTGTCAGGGTTCTGTTCTGTATCTCCCCCCCACCCCCTCTCTTCCTCCACTCCCCCATTCCTCCAGTATGTCTAAAGCTGTCAGTTTGTTCTGTATGGTCACTGCCTTGAAGTGTAGTGGAGTGTGGAGACACTGAAACCAGACACGACAAGAGGAAGGGGGGTGGGGGGGGGAGGAAAACAACAGGGAGGGGTGGGGGCAAAGGTTAACTAAGGAGGATGCCGAGAGAAAGAAGGGGAAAGGAGAGAGGAGAGAGGGTTGTTGATGAAAGGAGGAGGTGAAGGAGGAGAGGTGGGGCCTAGAGATGGTGGAAGGAAGTGGGGGGGGGGGGGGGGGGGGGGGGGGGGGACAGAGGGGGGTGGGGAGAGAGGTAGGTAGGTTCTTCTGTGTGTGTGTGTGAAGTCAAGTCAAATTTTTTTTCCAGATGGTACATTGAATAAGCAATGCATTTGCTTTTGTTCATCAAGCCATCTATCTAGGAACAAAAAACAATTTGATCAATATTATTTGACTGCATTATTACCATAACCAATAATAAAAAAACTACCTCCAACAACAAAAAAAAACAGAAACAGAAAAAAAGAAACAAAATACACACAGGGCCCACCAACACAAACAAGAATTAAAAAAAAACTCAACAACAAAAATGGAAACCCCCCCACCCCCCCCCCCCCCCCCCCCTTAACAAGAAAAAATACACTGCATAACTGGTACACATACACGCGCGCACATACACACACACTACACACACCACAACACGCAACGCAAAGCAACATAACACAACACAATTCAACACAACACACACACACCCACATTCATACACTTACACACGTACATACGCGTGCAATAATAATGATAACAATAAGCTCATAAAATAATAATGATAATCACCCATCAACACTAGATATAATAGCACAGTAATAGCATGTGTGTGTGTGAGACAGAGGGACAGAGAGAGAGACAAAATTGTCCATCCTACTTCCACTAAATAGTCCTTCTGATTCAGATGAGACTATAAACCAAGGCCCCCTGTGCGAACACAAAGCATCTTGCACACGTAAAATCCTGCTCCGCTTTTCGTAAGAGTAGGCCGCTGTGTGCCGGTGGGAACAAATGACAGAATTTCCAAAACGGCATACACTCAAGTGCTTATTCCATTTTCCTCAAAATAAAAGAATACATAAATTAAAATAAACACACACACACACACACACACACACACACACACGCACGCATACACATATACGTCTAAAATCACTAAATGTGAATAGATGTTAAACTGAAGATCACATATACACACACACGCACACACGCATGCACTCAAGCATACACACACACATACACACATGCACGCAGGATTTGAAGAAACACTCGTTTGTGTGTGTGTGTGTGTGTGTGAGTATTTCTTTTTACTTGAAGTTATCTTGGATTGTTTAAACCAATATGAAATGTATCTTTCTTGTGTTTTTTGAGATAATGCTACTGTATCAATGTATCAATGTGCCTGTCAGTATTGTAACTGCCCTTCATGGGATGATTAAAGTGTTTTTGACTTGACTTGATTTGACTAGACTTCACACAGACACAGACACACACGCACGCACACAAATGAATCCACACGCACGCTCACACGTACACACGCTCACGCCGGTGGGCAGCTTATTAGTGGAAGGACATAACTTATCCTCAGCAATAAAGATTTGGGCGATAATGAATAACCACTGTCGTGTTATATATATAATATATATATATATATATATATATAATATATATAGAGAGAGAGAAGAGAGAGAGAGAGAGAGAGAGAGGAGAGAGAGAGAGAGAGACAAAGACAGAGACAGACAGACAGAGAGAGACAGATTGAAAGAGAGAGGGATGAATGATCTTTATTATTCAAGGGTTACAGATAAGCATTCACATACTTTTTTCATCCAGCCCTTGCCCTGACTAGGGACTATCAAAACATAACAAACAAAAAAGCAACCAAACCCAAACCAAAACAACAACAAGTAAAAGCAACCCCCCCTCCACCCCCCCCCCCCCCCTCTCTCTCTCTCTCTTCCTCTCTCTCTCTCTTGCTGTTATGTTATTATTTTTTGTTGTTTGGGTTTGGTTTTTAGCTTGGTGTTGTGTGTGCTCGTGCGAGCGTCCGTGTGTGTGTGTGTGTGTGTGTGGTTGCGCGCGCGAAGAGAGAGTGTGTTTGTGCGCGTGCGTATGTATATGTGTTTGTGTGCATGCGTGCGTGTGTGCATGTGTGTGTGCGCAATCGCGTGCGCGTGTGTGTGTATGTGATCCCGCGCGAGTGTGTGTGTGTGTTTAATAAATGTCACGTGTGTTCAAATTTATATTTGTCAATATACTATTAGTTGTTTAAATATGTTTTAATCACTGTAAAACATATTTATTTACATAGAGTTGCGTGTGAATGAGTGTGTGTGTGTGTGTGTGCGGCGCGCGCGCCCACGTCTGTGAGGGGGTTTTAGTAGTGTAAA
>JAQIHA010001802.1:0-10474 GCA_028751875.1 Rapana venosa | reverse complement strand
TCTTTTCTTGTCTGTCTTTTTGTCTTTCTTTCTTTCTTTCTTTTCTGTTCTTTTCAAATTTTTTTCTTTCTTTCTTTTTCTTTCCTTTCTTTCTTTTCTTTCTTTCTTTTCTTTTGTTTCATTTCTTTTCTTTCTTTTTCTATCTTTCTTTTTTTTTCTTTTGTTTCTTTTTCTTTTTTTTTCTTTCTTTCTTCTTATCTTTCTTTTCTTTTCTGTCTTTCTTTTCTTTCGTTTCGTTTCGTTTCTTTCCCTTTTCTTTCTTTTTTTCCTTTCTCTTTTTCTTTCTTTCTTGTCTTTTCTTTCTTGTCTTTTCTTTCTTTCTTTCTTTCTTTCTTTCTTTCTTTCTTTCTTTCTTTCTTTCTTTCTGCCTTTCTGTGTGTGTTTGTTTTTAATTCCATAAACCCTGTTTATACCAGGTCAGAGGACGGAAGCTTTCTGCTTCAGTAAATAGACTGGATATATTTTTTGGGAAACCTCTCTCTCCCTCCCCACCCCTCCCTCCTCCGCTGCCCCCTCCCTCCTCCCTCCCACGGCAGTTGTACAAGGTGTTGGCCTCAGCAGGATAGCTCTTGTTCCCTGCTGGCAGTCCTCTCCTCCTCTCCCCTCTTCCCCCTCCCCCTTCCCCTCCCTCTCACCCCTTCCCCCTCCCCTTCAAGGCTGTCACAGATAAGCTGGTAAGAGACTGTCGGGTCTGCAGACTGCCTGTGCTTCTGCCCCTAATAGCAGAAAAATCAGGCCTCCCTCCCCTGTCTGTCTGTACAACACCCACTGTAAAAGTGGAGCATGTCATGCCACCTGTCTGTCTGTACAACACCACACTGTACAGTGGAGCATGTCTCCTTCACCTGTCTGTCTGTACAACACCACACTGTACAGTGGAGCATGTCATCCTCACCTGTCTGTACAACACCACACTGTACAGTGGAGCATGTCATTATTCACCTGTCTGTCTGTACAACACCACACTGTACAGTGGAGCATGGCTCCCTCACCTGTCTGTCTGTACAACACCACACTGTACAGTGGAGCATGGCTCCCTCACCTGTCTGTACAACACCACACTGTACAGTGGAGCATGCCACGTTACTTTTGATCTGGGTTTACCCAGTTGGACGTCCTGCGGCTTTTAGCGAGGAGAACACCACTTAAGGACGGTTGCCCACAAGCCCTGGTGGGGATGAGGGGTGGCCTGTGCAGGAAAGGGAAGGGTGTGGGGGCAGGGGGGCAGGTGTCTTACAGCGTGTCTAGCAGCAACGAATGTTTTAGCGCCGCACTGTTTTGCCAATGGAATGCAGCCTGGGCATACACACACACACACACACCCCCCCACATACCAACACACACAAAACAACACACGCTCACAACAAAATACACACATACAACACACATACACACACACATAACACAACAACATACACATACACACACATACACACACACTACACACACACGCTCACACACACATACATACACACATACACAAACACACATACAACACACGCTCACACACACATACACATACACACCACACGCTCACACACACATGCACACAACACACACACAGCTCA
The DNA here is from genome assembly GCA_028751875.1 of Rapana venosa. Taxonomy (NCBI): domain Eukaryota; kingdom Metazoa; phylum Mollusca; class Gastropoda; order Neogastropoda; family Muricidae; genus Rapana; species Rapana venosa. The sequence goes on along the minus strand of JAQIHA010001802.1, from coordinate 8,906 downwards.
CACACACACACACACACGCACCGCGCTCACACACACATACACACACCACACACGTTCACACACACACACACGCCGCGCACTCACACACACATAACACATCACACACACACATACACACACACAATACACACACCATACACACACACACACACACGTCACACACACGCTCACACAAAACCCCAACACACACACACGCTCACACACAAACTCACACAAACACACACAGACACACACTCAGACACACACACACACACTCACACACATACACATACACACACATACACACACATACACACACACATACACACACGCATACACACATACACACACACACACACACACACACACACACACACACACACACACACACACACACCACACACACACATACACAACACACACACACACACTGTCAACTCCCCTGTCCTTCTCAACACACAGTCTTCTTTTAGAAAGCCATACTCATATCAAGGAGTGCTATCCACGGACACATGGACTGATCGTGTCATTCAAAGCAGCTGTACATCAGCTGCATCAGAGTTGGACAAGTGATCAATGTAGCTGTTGGTGTGGAACGCCCAAAGACTGTTTTCAACACTTTCTGACAGAGGTGTTGTGTAATGTGTGTAATGTGTGTGTGTGTGTGTGTGTGTGTGTGTGTGTGTGTGTGGGTGTGTATGCGTGTGTGTATGTGTGTGTGTATATGTGTGTATATGTGTTGTATGTGTGTATGTGTATGTGTGTGTATGTGTGTGTGTATGTGTGTGTGTGTGTATGTGTATGTGTGTGTTTGTGTGTGTGTGTTTATGTGTATGTGTGTGTGTATGTGTGTATGTGTGTGTATGTGGTGTGTATGCGTGTATGTGTGTGTATGTGTGTGTGTGTGTATGTGTGTGTGTTATGTGTGTGTGTGTGTGTAGCTTTGGTTGGGGGGGGGGGGGGTTGGCCTGACAGAAATGCTTTTGGACACTATTCAACCAGCTGTTTTCAGTGTTTTCTTTAGAAAGCTTTCTGTGGGCAATAAAGCTGAGCTATGGAGAGAGACAGGCACTTGCATGCACTCGTGTACACACACATAGACTATATATATATATATATATATATATATATATATATTATATATATATATATAATATATATATATATATATATATATATATATAATATAGAGAGAGAGAGAGAAGAGAGAGAGAGGGAGAGGGAGAGAGAGAGGAGAGTGAAGAGAGAGAGAGAGGAGAGAGAGAAACCTGTTACAACTTTCCTCACTGCAGTGTTTCATGAGACCCTGGAGGGAGTTTCAGGAACAGATGAGAGTATATATAAATCTATATATATCTATGCATATATATATGTATGTATATATATGTAAGTATGTATATGTGCACATCTATCTATCTATGAAAGTATATTATATATTAGAATTTTAATATTTTGATGCTGTATAAAAAATTTTAAAAATATATAATATTTACACAATAAAAATTATATAAAATAATATATTTTAAAAAAAATAAATATATTAAATATATTTTAAAAAATATATATATATATATATTTATTTGATGAATTATGTATGTATATGTAACACCTATGTATATGAATATGTTGTCGGTATGATATGGAAAAAAAAATTTCCCTTTCCTCCCCCCCCTGTTTTTAAAAGGGACTGAAGCCACCACCGAAAGGCTGCACGATGCCAGCAAAGAAAAAGCTTTGAAGGACCCAGCAGGGGGGCAACGCTGGCCCAGAAACCCTGCCTTTTTTTTTGGCCGGGTTTCCTGCCCCTTGCAGCTTCAGCCCCTGGGGAGAAACGGGGCCCCCTTTTAAAAACGACAGGCCCCCGTTTCTCAACGGATGTTTTGCCGTAAAATTACTCACTTACCCACACCCTGCACAAACCCCCAACCCCCACCCCGCGGCCCCGGCTCACACACACAAAAAGATACCCCAACTTTACACATGCACACCAGAACCCCCCCCTCCAACACATCTCAAACAAACCTTCACACACACACACACACACAACACACAACACCGCCCACCCCCAAACCCCGCGCGGGCGGGGCGCGGGCGCCCCGCGGGCGCAGGCACCCCACGCAGGGCACGAACGCACGCACGCACCCCACAAAAACAAAAGCGCCGCGACATAACACACACACAGCCTTTACAAAATTTAAAAACTCTCCGAGTTAAAAATTTTTTTAAACCCTCACTGCATTTTATTTTACTGAAAACAAAACCCCCACGACTATTTTCCAAAAAACGGAGTGTTTTAAAAGAGAACAGACAGAAGACAGACAGCCCCAAGACAGAGGGGTTTTGGAAACAAAGAAATAAACTTTATAATATTTCCCTTCAGTTGATATTTTTTTTTCCAATAAAGGTTTTGTGTTTTTTTTTGTATTGCATATAAAAAAAGTTTATGAAGAAACAGGGGGCAGGATGGTTGGGCCTTTTGCCTGCCATGTCCCCGTGGGGTTTTTGGGGTTTTCGTTTCCCTAGCCCCCTTTTTCCCTGTGTTGCCCCCCAAAAAAACCCCAATTGAATGGTTTGCCCAAGTTTGGTTGGGGATAAACCAAGGGGGCACAGCCCATTTTCCCACACGGGAAAAAACCCTGCCCTCCTTAAGGGGGTTTGGGCCCATTGTGTGTGGGGGGGAACTGGGCCCGGGAAAAGGGGAAAACCCACGCACAGCTAAATGCATAAGGTGTCGTTTTGGGGGCCTTACCCTGGAAGGGAAATGCGGCTCCCTTTGCGGGGTGTGGAAAAAAAACCGGGGGCTCCCCCCAGCAACACCTCACGGTTGGGAAGGGGGGGGCTGTAGCAGAGGCCCCCAAGGGGAAAAAAGAGGGACTTTGCCGGGCCCCTTTGGTTTGTTGCCCCCTTATTTGCCCGAAGGGGTTTTGGGGTCAAAGGTATGATGTCTTTCTTTTTTGCAATTTTTTTTTGGACACTTTTAAACCTTATCCCATTTTTTTCTAAAGGGGTGTCCTTACTTGTTTTTTTCCCAGTGGGAAATCAAGATTTTCTACAGCTTTTTTAAATTTCCACCAAAAAGCCATGGGGGCCCTTTTTCTTTAAATTTGAAAAGGTTTGGGTTTTTTAAAAGCACTTTGTTTGTTTAGACAGACAGAGAGAAAGGGTTTTGGGCCCCAAAGTTTTTTGGGCCCTTTGCACTGGTGAAACCCCTGAATACCCCCCCATGAAAAACTCTTTAAATATTTGTTTTGTTTGCAAGGTTTTGGGTGAGTTCGTTTTTTTTTTAAAATTTTTTAAATTACAGATTTTTATGGTTTTTTTAGGGAAAGAATTATTTCTTGTATTATTTATAAATTTTGTTTTGACAGTTGTTAAGGGAACTTTTGTCATTTTGTGATTGTTTTCTCCTTGTGTCTAATAAACATAAACTTTTTATACCTTCAAAATGGTTGTGCCCCAGAATTACTGAGAGTGTTTTCCCAAAATGAACAAACCTATTGAGGGCCCAATCCCTTTAAAATTGCAAGAGCCCGTGTTGTTTTTTTTATTTAAAAAATTTATTTATTTCTTTTTTTTATGTCGGGGGGGCAAAAGGAAATAAGCACTCATGTGCCCTTTTTTTCATCCAGTCCCCATGTGTTTTTCGTTTTTTTTTAGAATTTTTTATTTTTTCCAGGCCCCCAATGGCCCCCCCCTTTCTTTTTTTCCAAAAGCGGAAAAAGGGGTTTAAAGTATGCCAAGATGTTTTGGGATTTCGTTTGGAAAAGGGTCCTCACCGAAGGGCTATAAAAAAGGTTCGGTATGTGTGTGTGTGGTTTTGGGGTGGTGTGTGTGGGGTGTGTGTGTGTGTGTTTGTGTTTTGGGGAACTTTGAAATGTACCTTTTACTCTGTATGGAAGCGTTTAGGCTTAAATATCAAAACCCTTTTCAATGGATTTCAACCTATTGAACGGGTTTTAATTGAAAAAAGGCAGTGTGTAGAAAATGTTTAGAAGTAAACCTTTCACAAGTATTCAAAGGGAAAGGGGGTGACAACACACCCCCAAAAAATGCACAATGTTTGGGCGGTGTGTTACAAACACAAGGGAAAAAAAAATACACCCACACAACCCCAAAAAACACACACGAGAGTGAGCACAACACACAAACAAACACACAAAAAACGGGAATGCAACACACGATAATATAAAAAAAAATTTCGTTTAAAATTTACTAAAAGTGAAAAGAAGTTAAATTTTAAGACAAAACAAAAAAACAAAAAATGAAAATTATTAAAAACCCCAACACACAGTTTAAAAACTATACAAAAATGTATAACCATATTACAATGTCCCCCGTTAAAAACAAATACAACATAAACAACAAAATACAACAATATAAAAATAAAACACACAAACCACAAACCCCAAAGCACACACACATATTTCAACAAATATTAAAACATGTTAAACAACCACACAACCCCACACACCCCCACACGTATACATTTTGGGAAAACACCCTTTAAAACACAGAAACACAAACACACACCACTATATAAAATAAAATATAAAATAAATTAAATATTTACCCCTATATATATATATAAAAAAAATTATATATATTATTGTATATATATATATTTTTTATAAATATAAAATATTATATTTTATATATATATTATATATATAAAAATTTTATATAAAATTTTATATATTTTATGTAAACATTTGTATTTATTTATAACCCACCAACAACATAACACACATACACACCTATACACAATATATACACCCTGTACACGTAACACCCGTGTATACAACATTTACACAATAAAATCGCCCCAACCACGCACACAACACAATATAAACCCAAAAATAAACTTTATGCAAACACACCAAACCCCCAAAACAAACCCCACAAAACACACACACAGTATACCCCCTTTTGCAACACCTAAAAACAAAAAAACCCCACATAATAATTTTATATATTTTTTTTTTTTTAAATTTTAAAAAATGTAAATATTTAAAACACACCCAAAAACACACACACAACCCCCCAAACCACACAACAAACCCCAAAACACACACACACACAACACTTTTTACACATACACCATCATTATCACCCTCAGTCCCCCGACCCTTTGGGGTTGGTTTTGGGGGGGAACGAAAAAACGATTTCCGTGTTTAACCCCCTCCCTCCATTTTCGGTCCTCGGCTCTGCGCAAATAGTGCCCGGGCATTCATCCGGGCCCTTTTTTCCCATGTTTTTCCCCTCCATACTTTTTTTTCTTCCCCCCCCTTTTGCCACCTTCGGTGTTCCCCGCAGTACTTTTTTTGGGGAGTGTTTTTGGCGGGTGACGTGGCCGAAATGTCCGGTTTTTTTTTGCGATGGTGAGAAGGAGTTTGTGGACCGAAGGGTGTTATTTGACCCCTTACAAAATTTATTCGTTTTCGTTTTCCCCGGATATTCCCCGTTAAATTTTCTATGGCATTTTTTTTTCGAATGTTGGATTTGCTTTGGGTGTTTTTAGCAGTCAATGTCCAAAGGTTTACTTCCGTACAGGAGGGTCGTCTGAATTAGGGCCCTTTTTTAGGTATATTTGATTGGGAAATGATTCTTTATTTTTCCCTATGGTGGGTTTAGTTTTTTTATGGAAGATTTGTGGTATTTGCTTTGATTTCTGTCGTCGATCGCCCATCCCTTTTTGAGTGTAGGCCCGGGATTTTTAAAGGGGTCTACCCCTCCCGTTTTGGGTTTTGTAAATTTTAGCAGTGGCATTGTCGTGTGTTACAAGTACTTTAAATTTTCCCCCCAAACCCGAAATTTTGGGCTGTTATATATGATACACATTTTCCAACATCATATGTGATAGGGTGGGGCCGTACTTTTCGGCTACAACACCCCACAGAAAAGGGCAACCCCTTTGGGTTGAATGTGACCAAGCTGCTGGAAAATTTTTTTAAAACTGCTAGTATAGAAAAACAATACTTTTTTTACAAACAATTTATAAAAGGAAAAATATAAAAATCATGCAAAGCAAAAGTGGGAGGACCCCCGTAGTCACATCACACACAAACACGCGTGTACACACATTTCACAACCCCCAACCCCCAAAAAAACGGACATTTCCAAAAAAAATGTGACAAGGATTTTTGTTTTCAAACTTTGTCTTTTTAAGCAGGGGTGTCTTTTTTTACGTTGTCATGCCCCCCAAAAAACAAACGCCAACCCCTTTTAAAAAATGTTTGTTGGGTGTTTTTACCCCCAGGGGAGACATCTATCTTGGTTTCCCCGGGTTTTTTTCTGTGCAAAAAATTGGAGTTTGGGAAAGGGGGTAAACCCGCCCCCCATACGTTTTTCCCAAAGGGCCCCCGCTTATTCTTGGGGGTGTGACGTGTGGGGTGAAAAGTGTGGGTTTGGGTTTTTTAAGTGTCAAAAATTTAGGTGGTACTGCACGTTTTCCCAATATTGTATATTATTTGTAACAATACATATAGTTTCGCATAAAATAATAATAACAAAACATGGAATTTATATAGCACTATATCTTGCAAAAAAGAAATCAAAGCGCTTTCATTCATCCTAGTCATTCACATGCAGCCAGTTACAATTGCTCGCTTTTTCACACCATATTTTCCCCTGTGATATTTGCCACATTGAAGTCAGGGTGCTCTTTTCGGGGTTGTGTGTTGCTCTGTAACTGCACAAAAGTTGAGATACAATGGGACTCAAACCAGCCCCTGATCACATCTTTTCAAATGCTTGGCCTTACTCTTGGGTGGGAGAGGGGGGTATGCCCGCATGTGTGTGCGTGCATGAGCGCACATTTCTCTGTTTATTTATTTCATATTATTTATTTATTTATTCTTTTTATTTCAAGAATGATGGAATAAGCACTCATGTACTTTTTACACCCAGTCCCCGTGTGTATGCAGTTTTGTCTATTTTGGCTTCTGTTCCCACAGGCACGCAATGGCCTACTTTACAAAAAAGCAGAACGAGCTTTATTGTGTGTGTGTGTGACATGTTCTGCGTGGGCTCGCACACAGGACCTCGATTTATTGTCTTATCCGAAAGACTTTTGGGAAGAGTGGAGTCGGCACTGATGTTAACTCCAGAGGAAAAATCCTCTTAAAAGAGATTCAAGCCTGGGTCAGCAGATTAGAGCCATCACTCTAACCACCAGGCCATCCCTAGTATGTGTGAGTGTATGTGTGTGCATGGCTGGTGCGTGCTGAAGGGGAGCCAGGCGTGGGTGGGTGGGGGAGCATTGCACTGTGTTGCAGGGCATTGTATTGCCTATCATTTGAAATAGTAGGTATTGTTCCCTATAAACCATTTCGCTGGGACAGATTTGTTGCATTCAAGTCAGGGTGCTCTTTTAGGCTCTGCTGCATTGCCACAAGAACTGTGCCACCTCTATCAAAAATGCTGGTATGGTGTGCATGCATAGGGTAAACAACTGTCTTGGTGCCGTGGGCTCTGTTACTGTACAAAAGTGGTGGTAGAACAGGACTGAAACCTGCCCCTTGTGACGTCTTTCGGAAATGCTGAGTTTTATTCTTGGGTGTGAGTATGTGCAGGTGGGAGCCCATGCTCAGGTGTGTTGTCTACATGTGCAGGCACATACTGGGCTGACATTGCACTGTGTGTGTGCATAGGGTAAATGCATAGGTATAATACACATAATTTATTATGAATAAATTGAAAGAGAGAAACTAGCATCTGGTCAGCTTCATTCTGTAGTCTGAATGTCATAAACATCGAGATCACTGATCATGTTCCCGAAAGTGACAAGAACTTTACATTCTTGCTTAGTTTTTAAAAAAATGTGGACTCATTAATAGGCAAGGACATGTAAACAATTCACCAGCTAATGCCAAATGTCAATATTTATGGGTGTGAACAAAGAATAAGGTGATGTTTTGCAGTGAAAATGTGAAAAATCAACTATCAGACCATTTTGGTGATTTTGCCAGAATTTGTCAGTAAAATATATGTGCTTATGGATTCTTAACTTATTTTGCATAAAAAACATGTATTTTCTTGCAATAAAAGCCTCATTAAATACCTAGTATGTTCGATTTTTTCAATGTTGTGTACAAAAAATCCAAATTTTTGTTCCCAAATATCATCATATACTGGCTAAACCTAGTCTTGCCTATATCAATAGAGAGGTTGTTACTTCCCTTACACCATTAGGCTGTTTATAGCTGACCTAGTTTAAACGTTTCAGAGTAGGGGTCGGGGATTTCTCTATACTGAGACCAGCGAGACCTCCATATATGGTGTGTGTGAACTCTTAACTCAGATTTGCTATAACCCAATGGTCTGGTCGTGTCACGTGATCAAGTCAAAATGGCGTCTGTTTACATGGTTTCAGTTTGAAAGCTGAGGATAGGATTGCAAAGTACCACCCATAGAGCATTTTTCTAAACAATTGTAGGCAACAATCCAAGCGAAAAGTTGCACAACAACTTGATGAAGTATGCAAGAAGGGTAAAATTGAAGGTGGGCTATGTAAACTGCAAAACGAGTTTTTTTGCTCAGTCAAGTGAGTGCCCCAGTTACTTTGTTGGTTCTAGTACTGGGCAGTAGTAGTAGGATACTCATCAGAAAGCTTTGTGGGGGAAAAGACAAGATGGAATTGGCAGCTTGGACAGCAAAATAATAATAATAATAATAATAATATATGGAATTTATATAGCGCTGAATCTTGTAAAAAAAACAAACAAATCGAAGCGCTTGCACTCAATCATTTACAGGCATGCAACTCTCCTTAAACATAATGAGAAATCCATGCGCGCGCACTACGCACGCACACGCACGCACACACACACACACACACACACACACACACACACACAGCAACAACATTAGAAGGTGAAGATGCCCGTTGAAAATTAGGGGCAATATTGGGGGGAAAGTCTCAGGGAGGA
>JAQIHA010001801.1:0-10462 GCA_028751875.1 Rapana venosa | reverse complement strand
CCCTTAATTATCCTCCAAGGTGGAAAACTCTAACTTCCAAATTTTTTTCACAAACCTCAGACCACACTGCCTCTCTGATCTACTAAAACACATTCTCCGTCAACTGCTTGATGAGCCATTGCACATCCTACTATTCTTATTACTTGTTCTCTCTGTTCTATATTGTTCATTCTTGATTTTCTTGTTCTTGTTCTTTTCATCTGACCCTTCTTCTGTTTCTTACTTCTTGTTCTTTCTTTTGTCACCTTCTATATTCTTGTTCTTTTCTTCTTTCTTCTTTTTTTCTTGTTCTTGTTCTTTTCTTGTTCTTCTTCTTTTCTTGTTCTTCTTCTTCTTCTTCTTCTTCTTCTTCTTCTCTTCTTCTTCTTCTTCTTCTTCTTCTTTTACTTTCTGCCTTCTTTTCAGACAAAGTTCGAAACATAAGCTCCAGACTGGATCAGACTCAATTCCAGCCTGCGCCTCCTGATCCCCAATTCATTGGCACTCCTCTGTTTTCCTTCCATCCCACAAGTGAAAAGGAAATCATGACAATTCTAAAGAAAATGACGATAAAATCATGCGACCTTGATCCCATACCTGCTCCTGTTTTCTCACAATGCCTTTAACAACTTGTACCTATTATCACTAAAATAGTAAACTCATCTCTTGTGTTAGGAAATTTTCCTTCAGCTCTTAAAACAGCAATAGTCACACCTCTTCTGAAAAAGTACGACCTCGATCCCAATATTCTGAAGAAATATAGGCTTGTCTCAAACTTACCCATTGTCTCTGAAGTACCAGAAAATGTTGTTCTCAAACAACTCAACAGACACCTTCATTCCAATGATCTCCTTCCCCCTTTTCAATCCGCCTATCGCCCCAACCACAGCACCGAAACCACCCTAGTCCACCCTTTAGATACATTTCTACTTGCTTCTGATGCAGGAAAAATCTCCCTCCTCACTCTTCTCGAATTATCTGCAGCCTTTGATACCATAGAACACTCAATTCTTCTTTCTCGTCTTCAAAATCATCATCATCATCAGACCCGTGACCTTGGCGGTCGTGGGGGAGACACGAAAGACGATGCCGTGGTAAGCCTCCTCCATCCATCTCGGTCCTCGGCTCTGCGCAGTAGTGCCGAGTCATTCATCCTGGTCCATTCTCTGATGTTGTCCATCCATGACTTGTTCTGTGGGTGCAGGCAAACTCCAGCAGACGTAGTCCCCTGTCGTTGGTCTCTCCAGTTCCAAACTGACCAACTGTTCCGGCCCATTGGTTGTAAGAGTCAGGACCCACTTTGGCGTTAAAATCCCATTGAATGATGATGATGTCCTTCTTGGGTATCTTCATAATGGTCTCTTCAAGATCTTCATAAAATTCTTCTACTTCTTCATCTGCATGGTCAGATGATGGTGCATAGATTTGTATGATGGTGATGTACTTGGGCTTGGCCAACACCTGGATGCTGATAATCCTGCTGGAAGCTGGTGTACAGCTGATAATGCACCCCACTACTTCCTTTCTGACAATAAATGCCACTCCATGTTGGTGATGTTTCTCTTGGCCACTGTACCAGATCTTGTTGCCTTCTTCAGTCAATGTCTCACCAAATCCTGTCCATCTCACTTCTCCTAGTCCAATAATGTCCCATTTATAGCGGCTAAGCTCATACTCTAGTTCTTTGATTTTTCCGCACTGGTAGAGTGTACGGACGTTCCATGTACCAATGGTGATTTGTTCTCTAGGGAGCTTAAGTAATGTTTTAACTCCAGTAGCTGACTTGTCACTTCCACCCTGGTGTTGATCAATGGAAAGCGCGGTCGTTGGTAACCCGGGCCTCGACCTATCCGGTATCATTTTGGCTTTGCATTTGTCTTTCATGTTTTTTCTGTGGGCTTAGGATATTCCTTGGTGGCGCCAATCTCCTCTCCAAGTCTCCATATGTTTTGGGTTTTTTCTATTGGGGTTTCCTCCCCCACATGCGACAGGTTGTACTGGGTTACATGGATACCAGTAGCAGTAACAGAGAACTTCTCTGACTGACCTGACCGTCTCCAAAATACGTTTGGTATTAATGGCACAGCCCTCACCTGGTTTAATTCATACCTCACAGACCGATTCCAGAAAGTTATCATAAAAATAATTCTATCAAAACCTGTCAAAATGGAATGTGGAGTCCCACAGGGATCAGTCCTGGGCCCTGTTCTCTTTACTCTCTACACTGCTCCACTCTCACATATAATAAACAACCACCCTATTGATCATCATTTCTATGCCGATGATACTCAGCTTCAGTGCAGTGATACTGTTGGAAACTTGCCTTCCCTCCTGACAAATATGTCCTACTGCCTTCAAGACATTCAAAACCCGATGACTCAGAACATGTTACAACTTAATGCTGATAAAATTGAAGCCATGCCCTAAGGGACCCAACATAAACTTTCCTCTATCACAAAAACTGCAATCTATCTATCTATCAATTTGTATCGTAGTCTGACGACCGTGGGGGCACCCTCAAAGACTCAACAACCAGTTCCCTCCATTCCTCTCTCTGTTCTGCCTTTCTCAGGGTTTTGTTGAGTTCTAGGCCTGTCCATTCGCTGATGTTATCCTCCCAGCTCTCCCTTGGTCTGCCTCTTCTTCTTCCTCCTTGGACAGTGCCTTGTAAAACTGTCTTTGCAAGTCCTTTGGATCTTGTGACATGCCCATACCATTTAAGTTTACGTTTTTTCACGATCGTTAGAAGGTTCTCATATGGTTTGCTGGATTCTGTTATGCACGCTTTCGTTGCTTAAGTGGTCTTTGTAGGAGATGCCAAGGAGTCTCCGAAAGCATGTCATCTCCACCGCCTGTACTCTTCTCTCCAAATCTGCAGTCAGGGTCCATGATTCACAAGCATACAGAAATAATTATGGATATGACAAGGGAGCGCATTAGTCTGATCTTGGAGATAAGTGAGCTTTTTTTTCCCTCCAGATGGTGTTTAGTTTTGACAAAGCTGTTATTGTCTGTGCAGTCCTGCATACTACTTCTGGCTTGGATCCCTGGTCTGATACAATGGCTCCCAGGTACTTGAAGCTTTGAACTGTTTCCAGCTTCTGGTCATTAACCCTGATATCAGTGCTAATGCCGTTGGTGTTTTAGTCATCACTTTGGTCTTCTCTGCACTGATTTCCATGCCGTATGTTTTGGAGGCTTATTCAGGTGTTTTGTTAGGCTGGCAACTCTTTTTCTGATCTGCTATTCCATCAATGTCATCTGCGAAGCGAGGTTTGTGATCGTTCTGCCACCAATGCTGACTGATCCTTCATGATGTTCCAGTGCATCAGCCATGATTCTCTCAAGGAAGATGTTGAAAGAAGTGGGTGAGAGTAGACAGCCCTGCCTTACTCCAACTGTTGTTCGAAACCATTCTCCAATGTTGTTGTTGTAGTACACTGCACTGGTAGCCTCACTGTACAGCTGTTTGATGACTCTGATCAGGTTTGCATTGATGCTGTACAAATTCATGGTTGCTCACAAAGCTGCATGCCACACCCTGTCAAATGCCTTCTTAAAATCGATAAATACGTGGTAAAGGTCTTGTTATGTTGAAGGTACCGCTCACATAGTATTCTGAGGTTGAATATCTGTTCGGTTGTGCTGCGCCCTGCTCTGAAACATGCTTGTTCCTCAGCAATGATGGTCTCTGCTTGTGGCTTCAGTCTGTTCAATATTATCTGCAGCATGACCTTGCTTGGGTGGCATATGAGGCTGATTGTGCGGTAATTATGGCACTGTTGTAGATTTCCTTTCTTGTGGAGGGTGATGATGAGTGACTGTGTCCATGGTGTTGGCCATTTCCTGTCTGCCAGATCTTGTTGCAGATTTTTAGTAGGGCGCTGATCATGGCTTCCCCTCCAGCTTGAACCAACTCAGCTGGAATGTTGTCAGCCCCTGCTGACTTTCCCTTTTTCAGCGATCTGACTGCTGTTTCCACTTCTTCTCGGAGGATAGGGTGACTGTCTGTGTCTTTGCTTGCGGGTACATTAAGGACTTCTGGATCTCCTGCGGTTCTATAGTTATACAGGTCGGAGCAGTATTCTGTCCATCTGTTCAGAATATCCTGGTCGTCAGTGAGACACTTCCCATTTTTGTCTTGGATTGTTAAACCTTTTCCCTGTTTTGTGCTAGTCAAGTCTTTCACCAGCTGATATGCTTTCTTGCTATTGTTTTTCTTGATGTTCTCTTCAATGTCTTGGCACTGTTCACCGGTCCATTTCTCTTTTGCCTCCGTCATGGACTTCCTGATTCTTTTGTTGACTGCCCTATATTGTTCTGCTCTTTTTTTTGTTTCATTTTTCTATTTCTTCAACTCTCTACGCTTGTCGCATAGTTGTAGGATGAAAGGTGTGACCCATGGTTTTTTGACGGGTCGGTGTTTGCCAAGTAGCTCTCTTGCTGTTTCAGTCACTGCTGTATTGAAACTATTCGTCAGTGTATCTATGTCTGAGTCTATCACAGTGAGTGCTGCAAACTTTCCACCTATCCTTGCTTGAAAAATTTCTACTACCTCTGGGTCCTTCAGCTTCTCGAGGTCAAATTTGATCCTGATGTTGTTCCGCTTGTGGATTTTCTTTAGACGTAGTCGGAAAGTCATCATCACAAGATCATGATCACTCCCTATGTCTGCTCCTGGAAAACCTCTGTCTGTGCGATGTTAACCCAAATATGTCCTGCTGCCTTCAAGACATTCAAAACCCGATGACTCAGAACATGTTACAACTTAATGCTGATAAAACCGAAGCCTTGCTCTAAGGGACCCAACATAAACTTTCCCCTATCACAAAAACTGCAATAGAAATCGGAAATATGTCAGTTCCTTTGTCCAACTCTGTGAAGTATTTAAGAGTAGTTCTTGACAACACACTCTCTATGAAAAAATTCATAGCCAGACCTGCCAGTCTTGCTACTATCAATTACGGCGCATAAGCGCGATTCGCAAGTATCTGTCCACTGATGCAACGTCCAATCTTGTCACATCTCTCATTCTTTCACGTTTTGACTACTGTAATTCTCTTTTGGCTGGCCTACCAGCATCATCTTTCCACTCTCTTCAACGCATACAAAACACTGCAGCTCGACTGGTCCTAAGAAAGAAAAAATCTGAACACATCACTCCTCTTCTGTGATCTCTTCACTGGCTTCCTTTCTCACAAAGACTGGAGTATAAGATCTATACCCTCTGTTTCAAATGTCTCCACAAATCTGCACCCTCTTATCTCTGTAACTGTCTTCACCTGTACACTCCATCCCGTTCCTTTCGTTCAACCGCAGATACTTTGTGCTTTCGAACACCCAGATTCAAACAAACCACTGTTGGCCGTCGCTCTTTCTCTGTTTCTGGTCCATCCACCTGGAATGACCTCCCTCTTTCACTTCGACTAAAGCCTTCACTTGATACCTTCAAATCCAGCCTCAAAACACACTTATTTCCTACCTGAGACTTTCCCCACATATCTGTCCCTAATTGTCAACAGCATCTTTCACCTCCTAAGTGTGTGCGCGGTGTTGTGTGTGTGTGTGGTGTGTGTGTGTGTGTGTGTGTGTGTGTGTGTGTGTGTACGTACGTGCGCGCGCATAGATTTGAAATCTGTTGTTCATTATGTTTAAGGAGAGTTGCATGCATGTAAATGATTTGAGTGCAAGCGCTTCGTTTGTTTTTTACAAGATTGAGCGCTATATAAATAATAATAATAATAATAATGAATAATAATAATAATAATATATGGAATTTATATAGCGCTGAATCTTGTAAAAAACAAACAAATCGAAGCACTTGCACTCAATCATTTACAGGCATGCAACTCTCCTTAAACATAATGAGCAACAGATTTCAAATCCATGCGCGCGCACTACGCACGCACACGCACAAACACCACCAACCCACACACACACACACACACACACACACACACACACACACACACACACCCACACACACACACACGGAACAACACTTAGAAGGTGAAAGATGCTGTTGAAAATTAGGGACAGATATGTGGGGGAAAGTCTCAGGTAGGAAATAAGTGTGTTTTGAGGCTGGATTTGAAGGAATCAAGTGAAGGCTTTTGACGAAGTAAAAGAGGGAGGTCATTCCAGGTGGATGGACCAGAAACAGGAAGGAGCGACGGCCAACAGTGGTTTGTTTGAATCTGGGTGTTCGAAAGCACAAAGTATCTGCGGCTGAACGAAGGGAACGGGATGGAGTGTACAGGTGAAGACAGTTACAGAGATAAGAGGGTGCAGATTTGTGGAGACATTTGAAACAGAGGGTATTGATTTTATACTCCAGTCTTTGTGAGACAGGCAACCAGTGAAGAGATCGCAGAAGAGGAGTGATGTGTTCAGATTTTTTCTTTCTTAGGACCAGTCGAGCTGCAGTGTTTTGTATGCGTTGAAGAGAGTGGATAGATGATGCTGGTAGGCCAACCAAAAGAGAATTACAGTAGTCTAAACGTGAAAGAATAAGAGATGTGACAAGCTTGGAAGTTGCATCAGTGGACAGATACTTGCGAATCGCGCTTATGCGCCGTAATTGATAGTAGCAGGACTGGCAGGTCTGGGTGATGAATTTTTTCATAGAGAGTGTGTTGTCAAGAACTACTCCTAAATACTTCACAGAGTTGGACAAAGGAAATGACGTATTGCCGAATTTTATTGAAGTTTTTGTGATAGAGGAAAGTTTATGTTGGGTCCCTATGAGCATGGCTTCGGTTTTATCGGCATTAAGTTGTAACTTGTTCTGAGTCATCCAGTTTTGAATGTCTTGAAGGCAGTAGGACATATTTGTCAGGAGGAAAGGCAAGTTTTCAACAGTATCGCTGCACTGAAGTTGAGTATCATCGGCATAGAAATGATGATCAATAGGGTGGTTGTTTATTATATGTGAGAGTGGAGCAGTGTAGAGAGTAAAGAGAACAGGGCCCAGGACTGATCCCTGCGGGACTCCACATTCCATTTTGACAGGTTTTGATTGAATTTTGTTTACAATAACTTTCTGGAACCGGTCTGTGAGGTATGAAGTAAACCAGTTGAGGGCTGTGCCATTAATACCAAACGTATTTTGGAGGCGAGAAAGAAGAATTGAGTGATCTATGGTATCAAAGGCTGCAGATAAGTCAAGAAGAGTGAGGAGGGAGATTTTTCCTGCATCAGAAGCAAGTAGAAGTGTATCTAAAGTATGGACTAGGGTGGTTTCGGTGCTGTGGATAGGGCGATAGGCAGACTGAAAAGTGGGAAGAAGATCATTGGAATGAAGGTGACTGTTGAGCTGTTTGAGAACAACTTTTTATAGTACTTTAGAGACAAAGGGTAAGTTTGAGACAGGCCTATAATTCTTCAGAATGTTGGGATCGAGGTCGTGCTTTTTCAGTAGAGGTGTGACTATTGCTGTTATAAGAGCTGATGGAAAATTTCCTGACTGAAGAGATGAGTTTACTATTTTAATGATAATAGGCACAAGTTGTGGAAGGCATTGTGAGAAAACAGGAGCAGGTATGGGATCAAGGTCGCATGATTTTATAGTCATTTCCTTCAGAATTGTCATGATTTCTTTTTCACTTGTGGGATGGAAGGAAAAGAGAGGAGTGCCAGTGAACTGGGGGTCAGGAGGCGCAGGCTGGAATTGAGTTTGATCAAGTCTGGAGCGTATGTTTCGAACTTTATCTGAAAAGAAGGCAGAAAATATGGATGGAAGTTCAGACAGGCTGTGGGTGTTAGGCAGAGGAGTTGTTTTTGCAGATCCAAGGAGATTTGAGGTGAGGGAAAAAAGAGATTTTATGGATGTAGCACAGAGAATTTGGGAAGAGTAGTAGTTTGTCTTTGCTGAATGGATTAAGAGTTTGACTTTGTTTATAGCATTTATATAGCGCATTTCTCAAAGCAATGACTCAATGCGCTTTCATACCATGCACATTTATACACATGCACACACAGCACATAATAACAACAGCAACAACAGCAACAATGATAATGAGCATTTCTAAAGCGCAAATAAATTTACAAGAGATACCTATCGCACTGTAGAGGCACACACTTGCGTCCCGGCACACACTAGCAGGGCAATTAACAGTACACTCAGAGAAAAGGCACTAGCAATAACATAACTAACAAAAAAAACACATAACTAACAGCCATGCATGCACATGAAGTAGTCCTACAGTGTGACAAACGGCAATCCGTCAAGACAAGCACAATATATTAACTAGCTAAGAAATACATTAAAGAGATGTGTCTTCATTGAAGCCTTAAACTGGGATAAAGTGGGAGCATGTCTGATGGCTGGTGGCAGAGAGTTCCAGATCGTAGGCGCAGCAACACCAAAAGATCTACGACCTGCGGTTTTGAGGTTGTAATGGGGTACAACAAGTAAGTTATCATTCGAAGACCGCAGGGTTCTAGTTGTGGTGCGTGTTTTCAAGGCAGCTGACAGAGATGGAGCAAGCGAGCCTCCAGAGTGACGGTATGCCAAGACCGAAACTTTGTACTGACAGCGTGCCCTTACAGGTAACCAATGAAGCTCCCTAAGTATGGGAGTCACATGGTCCCTTTTGCTCTTTCCAAGGATGAGCCTGGCAGCAGAGTTCTGAATTCGCTGCAGGCGTGTAAACTGTTCATCACTTATACCGATAAAACAGGAGTTGCAATAGTCCAGTCGCGACAAGACGGTCGCTGAAACAAGCTTGATCACTGCATCTCGAGGCAAGAATTTCTTAATGTGTGCAATACGGCGCAGCTCTAGAAAGCATGCTCTGAAGACGTTACTAATGTGGTCTTTCATGGAGAGAGTAGGATCTAGCCGAACACCCAGATACCGCACAGAACTCTGAAAAGCTATGTCACAGCCACCCAAGACCACAGAACTCTCCGACACCCGCATAAGACTAGATGGTGAACCAACTGCCATAACTTCTGTCTTGTCTGTATTTAATTTGAGTTTGTTGCTGTCCATCCACTGAATGACACTGTGCGTGCAATCTGCTAGTGTGCATGTGGCGTCTGAAAAATTTTGAGATGTTGCATTTGCCGAAATTTCTGTATCATCTGCATATTTATGAAACTGGCAATCATGTAAGGTCATCACATTAGACAGAGGCTGAGAATATAGTGTGAACAATACGGGACCCAAAACAGAACCTTGAGGTACGCCATATAGGAGGGGGGCAGGTTGTGACTTAACTCCCTCTATCAGCACGCTCTGCGACCTATCAGAGACATAAGAGGTAAACCATGCCAAGGCAACACCTCTTATTCCAAAAGAGTAATCTAGTCTTTTGAACAAAATAGAGTGGTCAAGCGTGTCGAATGCCGCACTGAGGTCCAACAAGCCCATGACCGACACTCTGCGGTCGTCATTCTGCAAAAGCAGGCTGCTGGTGACAGTACGGCAGTCTCCGTGCTGTGACCAGCCCTATACGCTGACTGATGATCTTCCAAAAGGTGGTTACAAGCTAGGTGCTTCTGAAGCTGTTTGAGGACGACCCTCTCCAGAACTTTTGAAATGAAAGGAAGATTGGAAACCGACCTGTAATTTTTCATAGTATTGCAGTCTATACCTTTTTTCTTGAGGAGTGGGGTAACAATAGCATTTTTGAACTGACAGGGTACAGAGCCCGCCGACAGAGATGCATTGATGATGTCTGTTACCATAGGTGCCAAAATATCAAGGTTTTGCTTTATCAAAACAGTGAGCAGAGGATATAAACAACAGCTTTTTGTTGGCATGGACAGAATTACTTCATGGATGTCTTTCACAGAAACTGGTTGAAAGGATGAAAAAATGGGACCATCATACTGATGGAAACTAGGTGGAACAGATGGTCACTGATCAAGATCATCGCGTATTTGTCTGATTTTATCCATGAAAAAGTTACAAAAACTTTGTGGTAGATCGTGTAGAGGCACATTTGTGGGAAGGGGGTGGTATTATTCTTACCCAGGAGGCTGTTAGCTATAGAGACAATTTGTTTTGATGAACGACATGATTTCATTTCCTCAAAATAAAATTTTTTATCTTTGACTCTTTCAGATTCCTGTATACCGCATTTTCCTTGACTAAAATTCTCTGTGCACTGAGAGTTTTGTCTTTCTCCCTTTCTCTCTGCCCGCCGCTTCACCCTTCTACCTCTGTCGACCCCATCGTCCATCCAAGGCGCTGAAGGCCTGTCGCGCACCCTCCGAGAAACAACGGGAGCGTGTTTGTCAACAATTCTCTCAAGCCCCCGATCATAGGTCTCAACCAAGGATGTAACATCTATGCCTCCAGCACCCTCCACCAGAGACCCAAGATCAGCGCGGAAATCCTCCCGGCACATCCTCCCGATGCCCCTGGAGGATACCCAACGGACGACCGGTGGAGGTCGCTGCAAGTCAAGCTGGGAGAAAACACCATAATGATCTGATAGGCCATTTGTTAAATTATTATTATATAATTTTTTTA
>JAQIHA010001800.1:0-10474 GCA_028751875.1 Rapana venosa | reverse complement strand
AATTTTTGAGAAATTGGGTTTTTGTTTTTTGATGAGTTTCCCAAATACAGTCTTTGAATTTTGTTTGGATGAAGTAGATCTTGGAAATATTTCCTTTTCTCTTGCCGTTTTTGTGAATTTATGGCATTTCTTAATTTTTTTGCCTCCTCATAATATTTATGTTCTTTTAAGAAATCTCTAAGATAGCATGCTTCTTCTAGTTCCTTTGTAAACCAAGGTGGTTTGCGGACATGTTTGATCCTTATGGTTTTTAATGGGGCATGTTTGTTATAAATTTCAGTAAAAACTTTTATCCAGAACTCAATGGCCAGGTCTGGATCAGTAATATTGAATGTTTCCGAGAGCATGGAACTGCTTAACTCTAGTAAGAAAAGCTGCTCATTAAATTTTGCAAAAGAGCGATAGGTTATAGTTTTATGGCCAGGTTTAGGAATTTTTGTTCCTTTTTTTGACCATGTGGTACAGACTGGGTAGTGGTCGCTACAGTTGTGTACAGGGACACAAGTTTCTATGATGTTTTTAGGGTCTGATACATAGATGTGATCAATGATTGTGTTAGAATTGATGTGACTCTTGTGGGTGAAGTTACTAATTGGTGAAGATTGAATGAGTTAATAACTTGGTCCATTGGTTGTTTACTTTTGCTAGGTCAATATTAAAATCACCTAGTAAGATAATTTCCTAGATTCTAATAGGACTACGTTCATCATGAGTCAAACTTGTCTATCCAATTTTTTCTTTCTGTTGGATTTCTGTAGCAGAACCCCATTATAATAGGCGCTGCACCTTTTATAGCTACTTCGATCCAGATGGATTCTACTTCATAACGTTCAAGATGGAAAAGACGTTTGAACATTACAGACTCACTAATATAGATTAAGAGACCTGTTTCTTTGGGCTTTTGCGGATCTTTTCGCATGATTTTATATCCTGGAATGGAAATGTCAGTGTTGGTTATGTGTTCTGTAAGTCTTGACTCGGAAAGACCTAGTATATGAAATGGTTTGCCTTGGTTTGTGATGAGTCTTGTTATATCTTCGATCTTCGAGAGAGAGAGAGAAGAGAGAGAGAGAGAGAGAGAGACTAGAGAATGATAATGACAAATGACAAATAAGAGAAATAACATTCTTTTATTTCAAGGATAATGAACAAGCAACTCACAGAAGAGAGAGAGAGAGAGAGAGAGAGAGAGAGAGAGAGAGAGAGAGAGATGAGAGAGAGAGAGAGAGAGAGAGAGAGAGAGAGAGCGAGAGAGCGAGAGAGAGAGAATGACAAATGACAAATAACATTCTTTTATTTCAAGGATAATGAATAAGCAACTCAGAGAGAGAGAGAGAGAGAGAGAGAGAGAGAGAGAGAGAGAGGAGAGAGCGAGAGAGAGAGCCAGCAACTGGAGCAAGTCTTTTATATATATATAATATATATATATATATATATTTATATATAATAATATAATATATAATAAATATATGTCATTTTGTGCACTTAGAGTGTCCATACAAATAATATATTGCTCAAAATAATATGTGAGGTAAAATGAATTCCAGGGGGAAAAAAGTTTGTATCTACTTACTCAGCTATGCCTTTTGGCATTGCAAATGTAGGTAGCAGCAAAAATGTCAAAGCCAGACATGTTACAGGCAACAGGCATTGCCAGAAGATATGCGCACCAGCTGCAACCATCTTGCTGGTACCAGGTAAACACTCCCAGTGTTTGTGTCAAGTGTCATCGGTTTTCGGAGATCCTCTCCATCTTGGCCATGTAGCTCCTAGCTCCTAACTTTGGGAAATCCCCGAATAAAAGGCCATACACCACCTTTAACTTTTGCCACTTTTCCTTCTGGATCTGGATCTGGATCAATACGTCGCAGTAACCACTTCTGGCTTTACGCGACGGATTGGGGGTTTGCGCTTAACTGCTAGAAACTAATGCTGGTTGGTTCTGAACCTAGTGCGGGTTCTCCCTGGTGAGGGCCCCTTTGAAGGAGCTCAGGGTTTTGGGAATTGAGGGTCTGGTCGCTGAGGTGGTTCCAGTCTATAACCGTCTGCACGAAGAAGGAGTGCTTGTACTGGTTGCACCTGCTGTCTGGGACTGTGTACCCCCTTTTGTTGTTGCGGGCTGTCCTTTCTACTAGTTACTGATTTATAGTCCTTTAAAAGTCTTAGTCTTAATTCTACGTTTACCTTGGGGTTTGGGGTAAAAAAATTTGATGGCGGCATGGCCGGGACAAGTCCCTCAACCACTTTATACATAAAGGCTAACCTAAGCTGTCGCCTCCGGTCTTGTAATTTCGGCAGATGCAGGTTTTGGGGAAGCATGGTCGTGACACAGCCAGGGTCTCTAGTATGGTAGTCTGTTTTATGAATCTGGCTGCCCTGTTCTGGATACGTTTCTAACTTATCTATGTCTGTTTGGCAGGGCTACCCCCATACTGTGGCACCATATTCTAATGTGGATCTAACTAGTGATAGATAAGGCTAATCTACGACATTCTTGTGGGCAGTGTTTGAGTTTCGCTGTAAAAATCCTAACATTGAGCTTGCTTTTTTGGTAATTTTGTCTATGTGGGTGTCCATTTCAAGTCGTTGGAGATGTGGATCCCTAGATATGGTGTTGATGCCACTTGCTGGAGGATGGTACTATTTAGTTGGTAGAGATAGTCTGATTCTTTTTTTATGTTTAAAATATAAAACACTTGCTGGCGTTAAAACGCATCCCCCAATTTTCTGCCCGGGTTTCTAATTTCTTGAGGTCTTTCTGAAGGGTGATGTGGTCATCGAAGGTGCCTATTTCCTCATATAAAAGACAGTCATCTGCAAAAAGTCTTACTTGGGATGCGACTGTGTTGGTAGGTCATAATGTGGCATAGGAAGAGTATGGGGCCTAACACAGTTCCTTGTGGTATTTCCTGACTTACTCTAACTTCTTCTGAGTTTCTCCTTCTAAACACTACTCTCATTGTTCTGGTGGTTAGGAATTTTTTCAGCCAGGTGTGAATTTCTCCTACTATGCCATATTTTTCTAACTTATATAGTAGTTTTCCTGTGGGGGACTGTATCAAAGGGCCTTGTAAAGTCTAAGATTGCTACATCTACTTGTTCTCCCTTGTCTAATGATGATAGGAGTCCTGGGTGGTGGTCAGGAGTTGGGACTCACAGGAGTAGCCGAGCGGAAGCCGTGGTTTATAGTGTTAGAATATTATTCCTTTCTAGGTGTTCCATTAGGTGGCGGCATACTATATTTTCTAAAATCTTGCAGCATACTGAATTAAGTGAAACTGGTCTATAGTTGGATGCTGTGTGTTTGCCCCCTTTTTTTTAAAGATACCTGATATATTAGCTTGTCTCCAGTCCCCCGGGTAGAATTCCTGTGTCTAATGATTTTTGGTAGATGGTTGTTAGTGCTGGTGCTAATATGTCTGCGCAGTTCTTTAGTACTATGTTGGGGATGGCATCTGGTCCGTGTGCTTTGGCTGGGCCCGGTGTTTTAAGCAGTTTTTCTACTCCATCTACTTGACGGTGATGCTCTCTATGGGTTGGTGATGTAGATTGTCCATTGGCGGTGGTGGTTTTCCTATCCTCTGGAGTGAAAACTGATTGGAATTGTTTTAATAATATTCTGGCCTTACCTAAGCTATCGCAAAACTAGGGTTGCTCCTTCTTCAGTGGTGCTACTCCTACATTGTCCTGTCTTTTGTTTTTTATATATCGCCAGAAAGGGTTTGTTGTTGTTTGCTTGTAGCCCTTGTAGTATTGTCGTGTTGATGTGGTGCCTTTCCCGCTTTGCGTATGTTTCTTTTGCATTTTTTTTGGTAGTGTTTGTATTTTGTCCCAGTTGTTGTGCTTCTTGGCTTGGTTGTAGAGTCTCTGTTTATTCCTAGCATGCTTTTTATATCTTTCGTTATCCATGGTGTGCTGTTGTTTCTGGTCTTCATCTGTGATGGATGTAGGTGTCTATTTCTTGCATTTTTTTCCTTTTAAAGGTTGTCCATAGTGTGTTGGCGTCGTCCCCTTGTTGTTGGTTGTTACTAATTGTGTCTTTTAGGTCGTCTAATCCTTCTCTAAGTCCGTCCAGTTGCTCTTGTAAAGTTGTAGTATTTCCTTCTTGCCTGTTTGGTGTAGTGGGTTTTGTGTCGATGTCTGTTACAACTAGGTCATGGTCGGATATTCCTGGGACCGAGATGGAGGATCTGATGAGTGAAGGGTTGGTGGTAAAAACTAAATCTAGTAGGTTCTTTTCTCTAGTGCTTTCTCTGTGGATCTGTGTAAAACCCGCTTCGGCGGTGACTTCTGCTAGCTGTTGCTGAAAGGTCTCGCTGGTGATCCTGGTTTGGGACGTGTTTGTGTCCCAGTCTACGTCGGGACAGTTGAAGTCCCCTGCTAGGATGGTTTGTCCGTTTCCTGGTCTAAGCTTCCCCAGTGCTATTTCTGTTCTTTCATGTCCTTTGTGTTTCTTTTACGGGGTGTATGAAGGATCCTACTATAAGGTCTTTTGCTTTGTGGAGTTTTACTCTAACCCAGATTGTTTCGCAGTTGGCTGTTATTTCCTTTTCTTCTGTTGAAATAAGTTCCTTACGTACTAGTATGAATACCCCCCCCCCTAACTGACCTCTGTCCTTTTATATACTACATAGTTATCTGGAAACACTTCGCTGTTTTGAACGTTGTTGTCGAGTTTGGATTCGGTCCCGCAGACAATGTCAGGTTTGATGTAGTGGAGGGCTGCTTCTAACTCTGCTGTTTATTTCTAATTCCTCTGCAGTTCACTGTCATTAGTCTAAGGTTTTTCCCTCCGGTAGTTTGTATGCTGGAGTGTTGGAGGAAGTGTTGGAGTGATCGTTTATTTTAGGTTCTATTGGGTGGCGTAACTATTGTGGGTTTCGGAGTCATAGTTCTAGCTGGTCTGGGCTTTGGGGTTGTTCGTCGGGTTTGGTAGTGGGTTGGTCGGGCTGGTGTACTGGTTGTCAGTGGGCTTAAGTTGTCAGTCGTTCTACTTGTAGGGCGTCCTTGGTAGTTTGCTGGTGGCTGCTGTTTGGGGTGCTTGTTTTTAGTGGGCTGAAGGCTGATGCGTGGCAGTCAAGTGATGTTTTGGAGTCATGTAGTGGTAAGTAGTAGTTTTGTGCTGCTTGTCAGGTTTCCTAAAAAGTAAAAGTGTCGCAGTTGGTAGAGTTGCATCTGTAGCAATCCACTGTGTGTTGGTGTCTTCTAATGTTGAAAGGTCTGTGCTACATAGTTCTACGCACGAGCTGTGGAACCAGATTCCACAGTCGTCGCAGGCTATACCCCTTGCAGCTCCATGTCCCCTGGTGGTGATCGCAGAGGCCGCAAGGGTAGGTGGATGTTGCTGTAGGTCCAGGGGTTTTGATGTATGTCTCCTGAAAGGAGTATGGATAGTATAAGTAGAGTTGGGGGTTTGTGCGCGGTCGTTGAGCGGTGACTGGTGGTTTGGATGGTTTGCAGCTGATGAAGGCAGCGCATGTTGCGTCAATGCGGTGTTGGCTGTTGGTGGTAACGTTGCTGAGGTTGATGTTCTGTTTGTTGTCAGTAGTGTTGTCCTGGGGCGGTAGGAATTTTTGACAAAAAACTATAACTAAGAGTAGGCACAGTGTTGTTTTAAGCATGTTGATAGGTTGTCTAGTCTAGTAATAATATTCTTCTGGTTTCCGGTTTTAGCCTAGGCCTACATCTAGTGGGGGCATGACCATTATAGTTCGTAGTAATGGTTTTTTCAAGTCTATGCACAATGTTTATGAAATGGTTCGTAGTATATAACAATGATGATGCACACACTAGTAATATTTAAGTCCTTGGAGAGATGAGTATGAAGATGAGGTTGACTAGGACACGGATCATCAAATTTAGGTTGACTAGGTGAAGTTGCGAGATGGGGTTGACTAGGTCAGTTACTTACATACACTATAGTATTTACGTTTCCCAGTATGAGATGGTGTTGACTAGTTCATTATTCAGTAGGTGAGGTTGACTAGATCAGTAGGTGAGGGAGACAAGGTTTGAGTTGGCGAGATGAGGTTGACTAGGTCAGTTGACTAGGTAGTAGTTGGTAGGTAGTGACTAAGCCAATTAATCAGTCTAAATTATAATCTCAGTAGGTGAGGTTGACTAGATCCCGTAGGTGAGGTAGACAAGGTAGAGTTGGCGAGATGAGGTTGACTAGGTGACTAGTCAGTTGACTGGAAGTAGTTGGTAGGTAGATGACTAAGCCAATTAATCATTCTAAATTATAATCTCAGTATAGGCATGTCTCATGATTAAATAAAAAAACTAGGCTTTGCAATTAAAACTAAGTCAGGAGTCTATTCTGTTCGCTCTGTACTATACTTCACTGGGTTTTGAACTGGTGGTTGTCCTGACCGGTTTCGATAAATAGGCACAAAGTGGGTCATTGGGTGAACAAAAAATTTAAAAAATACACTAAGCACATAAAACTTAGAAGAAGCACAATGGGCTGCCTGTCAGCAGTAGGTGGTCGGCAATCAGTGGTTGCCCTTGACCGGTTTCGATGATACGCACAAAGGGTCATTGGGTGATACAAAAAGAAAGTTAAAAATACACTAATCACATGAACTTAGAAGAAGAAACAATGGGCTGCCTGTCAGCAGTAGGTGGTCGGCAATCAGTGGGAGTAGGAGGTAATGTTAAAGTTGAAGGCTATTGTTGAAATTTTGAAGAAAATAAAAAATAAAAGGCACCCTACGAAAAAAAGCGTCTTACTTTGTCTTCTGTTTTATATATTACTCTTATATTCATACCACACGTACAAAGGCATCCACCAAAATAAAAACAACTTTTTTGTGAAAGACAAGCCTCTGACTCAAAACTCATGTGGTTTTGTTTAAATTTGGTAGGTTTGAATCCTTTGGTGTCTGCTAGCTTCCTATCCACAATATTCATACCCTGGGTCAACACTGTAAACATAGGCAATCCTCATTTGATGATCAATTCCAACTTTCTAATGGCTACATGATATTACTCTTGGCCCCAAGTTCTCAATCCCCAAAGAAAGTACACCATGTGATTTTTCATCCTTTCCACACACTAAAAAAAAGAAGTTAAAATCAGTAAGTATTTTTCTGTCTACAACAACCGGAAACTAAAGGAGAAGGCTACACACCGGTATTAATTTGGGGGTCAAGTAGTATCTTGTATAGAGTGCGAGTGGAAAAAACTGTTGGTGATTTTCACAGATTTTTTAAAGCATGAAATGATGCACTGTGCACTTGGTTTTTGGATTGAGGACATAGAGCAATACCAGGTAGTCACGAGAAAGTTGGAAATAACCATCAAATGAGGTTTGCCTGTATTCCTACAGCGTTGACCCCTCGATGCATATTGCGGTAAGGAAGCTAGCAGACGACAAAGGACTGAGGGGGTACAGTGTTTGCTGAAAAATAAAAAAATTTCAAACCTACCAAATTTGTTCAAAATCACATGAGTTTTGAGTCAGAGGCTAGTCTTTCACAAAAAGTGGTTTTTATTTCTGTGGATGCCTTAGTGCGTGCAGTATGAATATAAGAGTTACATAGAAAAACAGAAGGAAAAGAGTGATTTTTTAATACCGGTGTGTAGCCTGTATAGTATATCTTTCATAGTCTGGCTACACACTAGTGTTTAAAATTCCCTTTTTTTTCAAGGATGCTTATATTCATGCCGCACATAGTAAGGTATCCACTCTGACTCAAAACTGGTATGATTTTGAACAAATTTGGTAGGTTTGAATTTTATTTTAAATATTTGAGCAAACAATGAACCCCTCAGTTCAAAATATACAGGACATCAGCTAAACGTGAAGTGTTCAAAATATTTTCATAACAACACCCCAAGTAAAACTTCTATATCAACATCAACACACAATATCCAAGCCTATGCATAATTCAATTTAATGGTCGAATAATGTTCGATCCCCTGAAACATTCAGGCACCCCCCAATACTCGTGCACCCAGGGATACAATTTATACTTTTCAACCAGAGTGGCTAATTGGAGTTCTTTTCGATCCCAGGGATACAATTTATACTTTTCAACCAGAGTGGCTAATTGGAATTCTTTTCGATCGTTTCTACCTGCCCGTGGGGATGTGTGTGTGTGTGTGTGGGGGGGGGGGGGGGGGGGCTATCAGTATAAATAGCATCTCCACATTCTGGAAATTCTGTGCTAGAAATTTCGTCTTTTCTATCACTCGCTTTGTTTCTGCCTTCTTCCTTTTCTTCCTGTCACTTCTCCTTGTCTATTTTCTGCCTTCTTGGTCCATTGTCCTGCCTTTTTTCCAGAAAGACTTTAAAAATAACAATTCTCTCTTATGGCCACTGGGCCTAACTTGTCAGACGCTTAGCGGCAGCATGATGCATTTACGCTCATATAACTGACAACAATAGTTGCTGTCTGAGCGTTCGAAGAAGAAGAAGAAGAAGAAGAAGAAGAAGAAGAAGAAGAAGAAAGAGAAGAAGAAGAAGAAGAAAAAAGAAGAAGAAGAAGAAGAAGAAGAAGAAGAACAAGAACAAGAAGAACAAGAAGAACAAGAAGAACAAGAAGAAGAACAAGAAGAACAAGAAGAACAAGAAGAGTTTATACGGGGTTTTGATATCAAAACGATTGAGGAGGAAGATACTGATAAGTTCTATTCAAACTTTGTGGCAACGCTCATGCTAGCAGCTGAGTTTTCCATTCCCAAATGCAAAAGTAGCAAGAATGGAAAATAGATGGTGGACTAAAGCATGTGAGGATGCAGTAAATCTTTAAAAAAAGAACAGTACAAAATATGGCTAAAAGATAAGTCAGAAGAAAACTTTGTTCCCATGAAATACGCTAAAACTAATTGTAAGGAAACAATTGCCCGAGCAAAATTCAAGTATTGGACAGAATTCTGTAAAAAATTTAAAAGTGTCAGAATCTAAGGACTTGCAAAAAGTTTGAAAGAAATTACTGAAGTGAAAAATGGTTTTTCAACTTCCAATATACCCAGTTAAGTTTAAAAAAATAATAGATTTCCAAACTTAGTTGAAAAAGCGGAAGCATTTTTTACTATGTTCTCAGAAAATAGTTCATCCTTAAAGTTACAATCAGACAAAAAACGTTATGGAACATCTAAACTAAACAAAACAAAAAATCTTTCTTAAAAAGCAAATTATTTAAATGCTCACATTCAATACGAGAAATTCATTGAAACTCTAGATTCGTTTGCTCATAACAAGACAACGGTTGGTCCCGGTGATATAAAAATGTGGCCCATATGCTCTCCAATGGAAAAGGCTACTGTTTTCGTTTTTTCCAGAACTGTTGGATAAATGGCACTATCTGTAGGGGTGGATAGAAAGTTCCCATCCTAAGAAAGGTAAGCTGCGGTAATCAATGGATAGTTATTGGCCATTTGCTCTTACGCCCCAAACGTGGGTAAAATGGAACAAAATTTTATTCACAAGGGCCTGTTTCACTATTATGAAAAGAACATGTCATCTCAACAAATCAGGCCGGCTTTTGAAAAGGAAGATGTACTTCTGATCATCTAGCTCATCAAAATTAAAAAAAAACTATTTTCCAGAAGAAAAAGTGTATAGTCACTTTTTTTTTTATTTGGAGAAAGCCCATGAAAGAGTTTGTTATAAACAGTTGTTGCATAAACTGAAAGACATTGGTAAAATGGCATTTTATATAAAAGGCCTATACCTTAGTTAAGTTAATTCTCTCTGTGCCAGGAGGCACACAAGGCTCGAACATCATTCCTCTACTGGTTCTGGTCTGCAGCTGTGCGTCATGCAGCGTTCCAGTGCTCCAGCCTGCGCTGTTCCGCTCTACCTCTCCATTCGTCGCCATGTTGTTTTTGGGCGTCCCCCTTTTTCCCTTTTCCCTTCAGGTGTCCATCCCAGGGCAACAGCACAGTTGTCACCCCTGTCCTTTCTTAGGACATGTCGATCCAGTTCCACCTCCTTCTTCTAATCCCTGGGTGATTTTTCTGCTCCTGCTATTTCCAAGACGTCTTGTTGGAAATGTGTTCCCTTTCCATCCGATCTTGAAAAATCCTCCTCAGACATTTGGTTTGGAAAATATCTAGTTTCTCTTCTTCTCCTTTCGTTAATTTCCAGGTCTCACATAGAGAAGAACTGACAAAACAAGGCTCTTTAAAAGGATGCTTTGGTTTTTCTGCTGATGTCTCCTGTTTGCCAGATGCTGGATAAACGTTTCATCTGCGCAATGGCCAGGGCTACTCTTCTTCTTGACGTCTGCTGTTTCCTCCCCCGTCTTTGGTGACGTTTGCTCCAGATAGGTGAAGTTTTCCACCTCTTCCACTTCCTGATCTCCAACCTCACACCGTGGATGTTCCCGCTGTTTACTTTCATGGCTTTGCACTTCTGTCCATTCAGCTTGAGTTCAACCTTTGCTGCGTTTGTCTTCCAGTCTTGTAGTTTTGTGCTGTAGATGGTTCATGGTTGAAAGAAGGTGATGTCGTCTGCGGGGAAGGG
>JAQIHA010000180.1:0-14894 GCA_028751875.1 Rapana venosa | reverse complement strand
CAAAAACCCAAACTGGTGTTACAAGAAAATCTTACTCTACATAATGTTAGGCTTAATGAATACCTAACATCTAAATATGCATTGTGGGTTGACTTAAGATCAACAGATGATGATAAGCTGCATGGTTCAGGAAGACGCATTGAAAACGGCTCAGAAGGAATAACTATACAAATAGAGAAAGAGGAAGAAAATGATGAACCCATAAAAATTTATCTATTTGTAGTGATGGATGCACAGCTCAACATAGAAGGAAACAGACTAAAAGAAATCGTTTACTAATGGACCAGCTAAGTTTTCTACCAAAAGATGCACACTGCTCTCTAATATGTGGGCAAACTGGCTGTGGCAAGACTGTATTTGTTTTAGATTTATTACAAACAGTGTACAAAAATCATTTCGAGTTCATTGTTATATTCTGTCCAACACTGCACAACAATAGAGCATACAGAGAGAGAAAATTTATTTGGTCAGATGAGAATGTAATTATAGTCAATCCCTCTGACAGACTAAGCGAGTGTTTAGAATACTATTACAAGCTCTTTGAAAATAGGCAGACCCTTTTCTTAATAGACGACTGCTCAGCAGAGCGTGACATTGTTAAGAAAAGGAATAGTTTGTCTAAGCTCGCTTTCAGTGGGAGACATGCACAGATATCTGTTTGGTTGCTGACACAAAAATATAATAGCATATTAAAAGATTACCGTGAACAAATCAAAGTCGTTGTAATTTTTCACATGAAAGACAAAGATGGGTTTAATAATTGCCTTCGGGAGAATGATGTTATTACAGACGGACAAGAAAGAGAAAGAATAAAACTAAAACTCAGAAGCTCAAAGCATAGTAAACTAATACTAAAAACAGATCAACCAACAAGATATTGTGTCGAGTAAAACCCAATAGCTTTTTTTAAAAACACATACAAGAACATGCAGCGAGACACACATACTACATTGTATGAATCATCATCTGGCTGTGTGGCTGTGTGCACTAGGCCAGCCGCCTCGCGGCGAGTCATACAGCCAATCAGAAAGCCAGCTGGTTATTGCACCATACTAAGCTGAAAGTTATATAGTTAATATTTTACACAATCTTCGCCCTCAGGGTGGCAGACTTGCTAGCAGTTTGTCGTCTTGGCCAAGACAAATTGGTGTTTGGTTGGTGGTTCCCAGTTCGAGTCCCAGTAGTCCCCGATTTTTATATTTATATTTCGTTTCGATAAGTATAAAATGAAATGGGTTGAGATTTGCTGTACTCTGAATTGCCACACACACACTGTTATTAATGTTATTAATGTTATATTATAACATTGTGCTGTCACTGTCCATTATGAATTTATGTGTTGTGCGAATGCGTGTCCTCTGCCCAGGCTCCATTAAAGCATCCGGATAAAAGTGCACTAGCTTTAATGGAGCCTGGGCAGAGGTTTTGCACTTTTTTTCTGTTTTACCCATAATTTTATAGTTTTACCCATCAAAAATATAAAGTTTTGGTTCGATGAGGCGAAGCCGAATCGGACCAAAGTTGCCTGGTTTTGGATAAACAGTAAGTGGTTGAGCTTGACTCGGCTTTTTCCCTATCTCTCCTCCCCCCCCTTCTCTCTCTCTCTCCTTCTCTCTCTTGGTGTTTGTGTGTGTAAAAGATTATACCATTATCTTCTTGCAAATACTTTTGTGTCTCATTGTGTGTGTGGAAGAAATATATGATACTTATTTGTTTGCTTGTTTCTGTGGCTTCTTTGCTACTGCTGTTGTTGTTCCTAATGAGGAAGACTGGTAGAGGCTTCTTTTTCCTCTTTTTGTTGTTGTTGTTGCCATAACCGTAATGTGTCATGTACTTTGTGTCCCTTATTGTTTTCTGTGTTTGTTTTTGATATGTAATGAGCGCTTATTCATTATCTTCAAAATAAACTCTCTCTCTCACACACGCTCAGGGATTAAGCTGCGAACACTGAAATATCTTCGTGGAAGGCTAGGACAGCAATTGCTGTTTTCTGCCTGTCATGCTGCCTGTCAAACCACTTATACACACTCTACCTCCAGCAAACTCACGCAACACTCTTTCCAATCAAACAGGGGCTACACAAATTCACAGACCCCTGTCCCTCAACAAAGGGACATAATTTATCTATAATAAATATTTTTAGTCAAATTAGCAAAGTGCAGAACGTATAACCTTTTACATAACATACACAAATCATTTAGTTTTTGTCCAGCAAACCACCAAGGCAGTATTCACAAAAATCTGGATTATTTGGCCATTGACGTTAATGAAGCAGGCCACAGTCTCCCTAGGATCTCCACTATCCTCTTGACACGTGGTTTACACACTCTCTAATCTGCTACTTTCCCTCCCCCCTCCCCCCCCCCCGCCCTGTCCCCCACCCAGCCACCTACCACCACCACCCACCACCACCACCGCCACCAACAGGAGACAGCAGTGTGTCAGGGTGACTTGATGCACCACCACCACCAACAACAATAACATCACCACCACCATCAACATCACTACCACCACCACCACCACCACCACCCCACCAACAGGAGACAGCAGTGTGCAGGCTGACTTGATGCACCACCACCACCAACAACAATAACATCACCACCACCATCAACATCACTACCACCACCACCACCACCACCATCAACATACCACATCACCACGCATCACCAACCCCCACCACCCCCCCCCCCCTCCCCCCTATAAAGGAGGAGGCAGCGGTATGTCACGCTGACCTGCTGCAGCAGAAGACGGATGGAGTCCACCTGGTCCAGCACACAGGCAAAGCTGAGGGCCGTGCGACCCTGACCGCTCCTGGCGTTGACGTCAGCCCCAGCCTGCAGCAGATGCTTCACAGCACGCTCCCTCTGCTCCTTCTGACGTAACCCGTACAGCGCCACCATCAGCGCTGTCTCAGAGTTGCCGTTCCTACTGTTCACGTCACATCCGCTCTCCAGGAGAAGTTTCAACTGCACATACAGAATTTATACAATCAGTGATTATTGCCAAACTCCAGACATACTTCTTAGCTGTATCAGCAAAATACGTTTCTGTAGTGTCGTGTGTTTTATTAGAAACCCAGTGAACTGGGGGAATCAGATGACCGGTTCCCCGTGCAGATGCGGGGGATAGGGGGGGGGGGGGAGGGTGCTGTCAGTATGAATAGCATCCCCATCTTCCGGAAATTCTGTGCTAGGAATTCCCTCTTTTCTGTCCCTATCTCTTTGTTTCTGCCTTCTTCCTTTTCTTCCCGTCACCTCCTCCTTGTCTGTTTTCTGCCTCCTTGGTTCATTCTCCTGCCTGTTTCCCCAGAAAGACCTCAAAGATAACAATTTTCTCCCACGCTAACATCGGATGCGCTGGACCTGGCTTGTCAGGCGCTTAACGGCAGTGCAACGCAGTGTCGATCATCAGCAATCATCTGACAGATCATGATCTATTTATTTATTTATTTACTTATTTATTATTTTATATCAAGGATAATGGAATAAGCACTCATGTGCTTAAAAAATTTTTTTTTTTTACATCAAGTCCCCGTGTGTATGTGGCTTTGTAACTTCTGTCATCTGTTCCCACCGGTACGCAATGGCCTACTCTTTCGAAAACTGGAACAGGATTTAACGTGTGCGCAAGATGTTCTTCGTGCGTTCGCACACGGGGCCTCGGTTTATAGTCTCATCCACGGACTGACAGACAAGAATAGTTGCTGTCTGAGCGTCCGACGATGAAAGAAGAAGAAGAAAAAGATGGCGGGTGTGCTCTCTCTGCCATGCAAACAAATGGCGGTGGACCATGTCCTCAGCCCTTGTAACCAAGCACTAAGCCAAGGAAAGTCAGAGCAGGGATAGTCCCCAGGGCATGATGTGCAAGACGTGCCCTGAAGCAGCAGCAAGATGTGCCCTGAAACAGCAAGATGTGCCCTGAAGCAGCAGCAAGATGTGCCCTGAAGCAGCAGCAAGACGTGCCCTGAAGCAGCAGCAAGACGTGCCCTGAAGCAGCAGCAAGACGTGCCCTGAAGCAGCAAGATGTGCCCTGAAGCAGCAAGATGTGCCCTGAAAAAGCAAGATGTGCCCTGAAGCAGCAAGATGTGCCCTGAAGCAGCAGCAAGACGTGCCCTGAAGCAGCAGCAAGACGTGCCCTGAAGCAGCAGCAAGATGTGCCCTGAAGCAGCAAGATGTGCCCTGAAGCAGCAAGATGTGCCCTGAAGCAGCAGCAAGATGTGCCCTGAAGCAGCAGCAAGACGTGCCCTGAAGCAGCAGCAAGACGTGCCCTGAAGCAACAGCAAGACGTGCCCTGAAGCAACAGCAAGATGTGCCCTGAAGCAGCAAGATGTGCCCTGAAGCAGCAGCAAGACGTGCCCTGAAGCAGCAGCAAGATGTGCCCTGAAGCAGCAGCAAGACGTGCCCTGAAGCAGCAAGATGTGCCCTGAAGCAGCAGCAAGATGTGCCCTGAAGCAGCAAGATGTGCCCTGAAGCAGCAGCAAGATGTGCCCTGAAGCAGCAAGATGTGCTCTGAAGCAGCAGCAAGATGTGCCCTGAAGCAGCAAGATGTGCCCTGAAGCAGCAGTAAGATGTGCCCTGAAGCAGCAGCAAGACGTGCCCTGAAGCAGCAAGATGTGCTCTGAAGCAGCAGCAAGATGTGCCCTGAAGCAGTAAGATGTGCCCTGAAGCAGCAGTAAGATGTGCCCTGAAGCAGCAGCAAGACGTGCCCTGAAGCAGCAGCAAGACGTGCCCTGAAGCAGCAGCAAGATGTGCCCTGAAGCAGCTGTGTCACACACTGTGTTTTTGGTCAGTGTTTTTTTTTTTATCATGATGTTATCGCTTATCATAAAGGGGACTATAATTTTTTATATAAAAAAAGGTGCGTTAATGCTTCTTCACTGTCCTTGAAATACAAGAGTTTGACTTGGTTTGACTGCAAGAGCTATCTGCCTGTGACCACCCCATGATCTCACTGTACTAAGAGCTGTCTGCCTGTGACCACCCCATGATCTCACTGCACTAAGACCTGTCTGCCTGTGACCACCCCATGATCTCACTGTACTAAGAGCTGTCTGCCTCTGAATACATCATGATCTCACTGTACTAAGAGCTGTCTGCCTCTGAATACATCATGATCTCACTGTACCAAGAGCTGTCTGCCTCTGAATACATCATGATCTCACTGTACTAAGAGCTGTCTGCCTCTGAACACACCATGATCTCACTGTACTAAGAACTGTCTGCCTCTGAATACATCATGATCTCACTGTACTAAGAGCTGTCTGCCTCTGAATACACCATGATCTCACTGTACTAAGAACAGACGGCAGCAGCAGCAGCAGCAGCAGCCAGGCGGAAATGCCCGACATGAGCGGAGGGAGGAGGAGGACTTAGGGAGAATATTCCAGAAGCATTAACGCCTCCCTGAACAACCGTCAGCCGCTGAAACTTCTCCTCCCCTTCCTGCCTTCCTCCCTCTTTCTGCTAATAGCACTTTCTTCCCTGGTTTTAAGCGGTGGGCTTGTTGCTGTTGCTGTTAGTAGTAGTGATGGTGTTGGTGTTTTTGTTGTTGTTGTTTTTCCTATCTGATGTATGGGGTGTGCCTTGCCTGTGATGGCTTTGGTCAATGTCCCTTGCTGTCAGTCATAGTGTCACACACATCTGTTCAGCTGGTTCCAAGAGTCTCTCTACCTTCGACTATATTTGATGCCGCGTCACTTAAATTATTGTGACGAACACTATAGCCGAGTGGTTAAGGCCGGTCAACTTCAATCCCATGGGTCAATGAAGTCATGGGTTCGAATCTCGGCGGCGTCGGCTGAATTAAGGGTGGGGATTTTTACGATCTCCCAGGTCAACTTCAAGTGCAGGCCTGCTCGTACCTTAATTCCCTTCGATTATATACACATAAAGGTAAAAGGTAAAGGAGTCCCATAACCTATAAGGTCGTAGGGGAGCGAGGCGTCAGAGACCTCACTTCTCTAGGGCCAGCATATTGAGGGCGCCGCCCATCTCCTCTCCCTCCCTCGCTGCTTTACCTTCCCTGACCCTAAAGAGGGCAGGTACCCATTTACAGCTGGGTGAACTGGGGGAACTGTACTGAAGCCAAGGCGCGCAAACGGTCACCCATCCAACTGGTAACCATGCTCGTCGCTGCTTAACTTGGCTGGGGGAAAGCGAGTGCTCCGACCACTGAGCTATCCCGTCCCCTATACACATGCATAAGATAAATATGCACGTTAAAGATCCAGTAATTCATGTCAGCGTTTTGCAGGTTACAGAAACACGAACATGTCCAGAATACATCTGCCAGGTCGGAATGCGGCTACCTTCATGCAAGGCCAGTTGCACGCGCAGAATATCACCAGTGGTGAACTTCCCAGCTATAGCCGAGGAAGGAAAACAACAACAACAAAATGACTGACGGAATAAAGACAAACAACAAGTTGACAACAAAAAACAACAGCAACTGATCATCAGTCTCCTTGGACAAATACCCTGAGTCACTCCATCACTGAAGAGTGTGTCCACTAGGGACACTGACAGTAAGAGTGTGACAGTAAGAGTGTGTCCACTGACAGTAAGAGTGTGTCCACTGACAGTAAGAGTGTGTCCACTGACAGTAAGAGTGTGTCCACTGACAGTAAGAGTGTGTCCACTGACAGTAAGAGTGTGTCCACTGACAGTAAGAGTGTGTCCACTGACAGTAAGAGTGTGTCCACTGACAGTAAGAGTGGGCCCACTGACAGTAAGAGTGTTCCACTGACAGTAAGAGAGTGTCCACTGACATAAGAGTGTGTCCACCATGGAGTCACTGACATAAGAGTGTGTCCGCTCCAAAAGGGCCACTGCCAGTAAGAGGTGTCCCTACAAGGGCCACTTCAGAAAGAGTGTGTCCACTGGGGACAGGGTAAGAGTGTGTCCACTGACACTGCCAGTAAAGTGTGTCCATGCTAAGGTTTTCCCACTGACACTGCCATAAGAGTGTGCCACTGCAGAAGGGGTGCCCACTAGGGACACTGCCAGTAAGAGTGTGTCCACTAGGACACTGCCATAAGAGTGTGTCCACTGGGGACACTGCCGTAAGGTGTGGTCCACATACTGACACTGCAGTAGAGTGTGCCCTAGGGACACTGCCAGTAAGAGTGTTCCACGACATAAGAGTGTGTCCACTACTGACACTGCCAGTAAGAGTGTGTCCACTGACAGTAAGAGTGTGTCCACTAGGGACACTGACAGCAAGAGTGTGTCCACTGACAGTAAGAGTGTGTCCACTACTGACACTGCCAGTAAGAGTGTGTCCACTAGGGACACTGACAGCAAGAGTGTGTCCACTGACAGTAAGAGTGTGTCCACTGACAGTAAGAGTGTGTCCACTAGGGACACTGAGAGTTAGAGTGTGTCCACTAGGGACACTGACAGTAAGAGTGTGTCCACTGACAGTAAGAGTGTGTCCACTGACAGTAAGAGTGTGTCCACTGACAGTAAGAGAGTGTCCACTGACAGTAAGAGTGTGTCCACTGACAGTAAGAGTGTGTCCACTAGAGACACTGACAGCAAGAGTGTGACAGTAAGAGTGTGTCCACTGACAGTAAGAGTGTGACAGTAAGAGTGTGACAGTAAGAGTGTGTCCACTGACAGTAAGAGTGTGTCCACTAGGGACACTGACAGTAAGAGTGTGTCCACTAGGGACACTGACAGTAAGAGTGTGGCCACTAGGGACACTGACAGCAAGAGTGTGACAGTAAGAGTGTGTCCACTGACAGTAAGAGTGTGTCCACTAGGGACACTGACAGCAAGAGTGTGACAGTAAGAGTGTGTCCACTGACAGTAAGAGTGTGTCCACTAGGGACACTGACAGCAAGAGTGTGACAGTAAGAGTGTGTCCACTGACAGTAAGAGT
Source organism: Rapana venosa (assembly GCA_028751875.1). Lineage (NCBI taxonomy): Eukaryota > Metazoa > Mollusca > Gastropoda > Neogastropoda > Muricidae > Rapana > Rapana venosa. Next base: position 7,013 of record JAQIHA010000180.1, on the reverse strand, counting down.
GTGTCCACTAGGGACACTGACAGCAAGAGAGTGTCCACTGACAGTAAGAGTGTGTCCACTAGGGACACTGACAGCAAGAGTGTGACAGTAAGATTCGTACAATTATCATTTTCCTGTCATTGCGTTGTACATGTTTGTTGGTCGCTTACTGCCTGCAAAGTTCGATCTACTACGGTGAGACTGGATGTAGGTATCAAGGGGTATTTTCCGTATAATTATTACAATAATGTAATCTGTATCATCATCTGGAGAAGTCACACTACCTGTGACAAGCTGATACTTCTTCCCTGTCTGTCTTTATCCTTTACCCTTTGTTCCTCCCTTTCTCTTGTTCTTTCTCAGTCTTCTTTTTCTTTTTCTTCGGACTTGAAGAAATGTATTCTTAATCTGAAAAACATGGAGTTTCAAAGTTTTCACAGGTGTAAAGGCAGCGAGTAAAAAAATTACATATTTGATTAAATGTTAATTACACTTATTTCAAAAGATTTGATATGTAATGACACCGACATGTTGTTCAGCTGCCAAATTTATAACCAGTTTCATGTTGTTTGATGGTGGGGTACACTACAAGCTATCAGCTTGCTGCTCCAAATAGATTAATTTGTGTACAGTGTGTTTCTTCTTTTCTGAATAAACGTCTGTTGAAACGAACAAGCTGTACTGTACGAATATTGATTCTAGTGGACATCATCCATATCTGGGGGGGGGGGGGGGGGGGGGGGGGGGGGGGGTTGTATGCCATAACTAGATTACACTGATCGTTGCCTGTTGTTTTTGGTTGTCTAACGTAAAATGAATGCGTTGTAGTGCCGTTAAACCTAGGGGCCCCAATACACTCGTCTTCAGGATAAAGGGCAGGTGAGAATGAAGGTGGAAAAAAGAGATAGTGATGCAGGTGTGAATAAGAGATTCTTTATTTTTGAGACTTTCTGAATAAAAGGCAGGAGAGCGGACCTAGACGGCAGAGACAGACAAGAAGGAGGCGACAGGAAGACAAGGCAGAAACAAGGGTAGGATAGAAAAGAGGGGATTTCTAGCACAGAATTCCCAGAAGGTGGGGATTGCTATTTCTACTGAAATGCCCTCAGCATCCCCACAGGGAAGCCCTATGAACTTTGAATTGAAGTGTCATTCCCTGTTCACTCTCCTGCAATACCTCTGAACCTCTCCACTGACGGTCCACTGGTTCCTGGTTGAGGAACTCCTGACTTCCCTGATTCCTGACATGTCTTCGCTGGCTGCATTGTGCTGTGGATCTCTGTTAGTCAGTGTTAGCTCTGCTTTCTGATCTCATCTTCTGGAATTGGTGTTCTCTAGGACTCTAATTATTGTCCTTTTTGAATAATTTTCAGGTTTTTTTTCACGTTTCTGTTCGTCTTTTGGATGAACTTTTGCCATTTTTCTTTTTTCTGTATTCGTTCCACCTGTCAGCTGTTCCCTCTATATCCTGGCCTTTCTTTCGCCCTTATCAATATTGTTGTGTGCCCTCTGTGTGTGGTGTGTGTGTGTGTGTGTGTGTGTGTGTGTGTTTTGTGTGTGTGTGTGTGTGTGTGTTTGTGTGTGTGTGTGTGTGGTTTCTTTTCCTCTTTTATAAAAAAAAAAGTACTTTCCCTCTTTCCATCACAACATGTCGACCATTTCGATTCCTTTCCCCACGCTTCTTTGTTGCTGATACGTGCCTGTGTTGCTTTGCGCATTTCTGTGGATGAATTCCATTTACTGTTCTCTTTATCTCCCCCTTCATTTCCTGCTGAACTAAGCCCGCCATCGACCAGTCCTGTCTTTCCCTCCAGTCACGCCTGCCTTTCTTTCTGTCTTTCTTTCTTTCTCTCCTTCTTTCTCTCCTTCTTTCTCTCCTTCTCTCCTTCTTTCTCTCCTTCTTTCTTTCTTTTTCTCCTTCTTTCTCTCCTTCTTTCTTTTCTTTTTCTTTCTTTCTTTCTTCTCTCCTTCTTTCTTTCTTTTTCTCCTTCTTTCTCTCCTTCTTTCTTCTTTTTCTCCTTCTTTCTCTCCTTCTTTCTCTCCTTCTTTCTTTCTTTTTATCCTTCTTTCTCTCCTTCTTTCTTTCTTTTTCTCCTTCTTTCTCTCCTTCTTCTTTCTTTTCTCCTTCTTTCTCTCCTTCTTTCTCTCCTTCTTTTTTTCTTTTTCTCCTTCTTTCTCTCCTTCTTTCTTCTTTTTCTCCTTCTTTCTCTCCTTCTTTTTCTCCTTCTTTCTCTCCTTCTTTCTTTCTTTTTCTCCTTCTTTCTCTCCTTCTTTCTCTCCTTCTTTCTTTCTTTTTCTCCTTCTTTCTCTCCTTCTTTCTTTCTTTTTCTCCTTCTTTCTCTCCTTCTTTCTTTCTTTTTCTCCTTCTTTCTCTCCTTCTTTCTCTCCTTCTTTCTTTCTTTTTCTCCTTCTTTCTCTCCTTCTTTCTCTCCTTCTTTCTCTCCTTCTTTTTCTCTTTCTTTCTCTCCTTCTTTTCTCCTTCTTTCTCTCCTTCTTTCTCTCCTTCTTTCTCTCCTTCTTTTTCTCTTTCTTTCTCTCCTTCTTTTCTCCTTCTTTCTCTCCTTCTTTCTCTCCTTCTTTCTTTCTTTCTCTCCTTCTTTCTCTCCTTCTTTCTTTCTTTTTATCCTTCTTTCTCTCCTTCTTTCTTTCTTCCTCTCCTTCTTTCTTTCTTTTTATCCTTCTTTCTCTCCTTCTTTCTTTCTTTCTATCCTTCTTTCTCTCCTTCTTTCTTTCTTTCTTTCTTGCCTTGGTGTCAATTCCATCAAAGCAGGGGCCATAATTCCGCAGGGAGGTTCCTGGTGGCTGCTGCATGGTAGCAGGGGGTGGGGCTGGTGGTGGGGGAGGTGGGGTAGGGGGGGTTTGGAAGGGGTCTGGCAAGGATCGATTTGACGATCTCCTTCTCTCTCTGCCTGTGTGCATTATTGATGAATTGACGAACAAATTTCTCCTGTCTTTCACTTCGTGTGCTTTCCGATCTCAGGGAACAAAGTTTATTGCCAGTGAACTGCATCTCTCTTCTCTCTCTCTCTTCTCTCTCTTCTCTCTCTCTCTCTCTCTCTCTCTCTCTCTCTCTCTCTCTCTCTCTCTCTCTCCATACACACACACACACAACACACACACACACACACACACACACACACCACACACACACACACACACACATATATATATATATATATATATATATATGTATATATATATATATATATATATATATATATATATATATATATATATATATATATATATATTATAATTATACACACACATACTGTCTAATACACTTATTGTCTAAATCACCATTTAGTGAAAAGACATTAAACAAAACAAACCAAACCAAAACGACACACATACACACACACACACACACACACACACACACACACACACACACACACACACACACACACACACACACACACACACACACACACACACACATATATATATATATATTATATATATATATATATATATATATATATATATATTATTATATATATATTTATATATCTCTCTCTCTCTCTCTCTCTCTCTCTCTATATATATATATATATATATATGTGTGTGTGTGTGTGTGTGTGTGTGTGTGTGTGTGTGTGTGTGTGTGTGTGTGTGTGTGTGTGTGGTGTGTGTTTGAGTGCCGTCGTGTTTGTGTGTGGTTAGCCTACATTTATTTAACGTTCTCAAAACTGAAATAACTGTCACAATTGACAACCAATGCATTTCTAAGGATTAAAACACTGTAAAGATGACAGAAATGAAAAACTAGATTTCCAAAAGACGGCATTGCTAGGCTAGGGCTGGGTGCTGCAACGTGTCCCCCCACAAAGATGAAGCAATGCAGTTCAGGTTAAACCTGCCACCTCTGAATATTTCAAGAAAACCTGCAGGGAAGATCCGAGTTGGGTGCATCATTGACAAGCTGACAGGGCCAGACAGCCACACAGACCCCGCCATGCAGATCTTTCCCCCCGGCGGTAACTAGGACGACAGAAAAACAGTGTACATTTGTTTGGATCACTCTGCAAATATGACACCGGACACACAGGTGTGTTGATATATGTAGAGATTTCAGAGACATAAAACAGATGATAGATAAAAAAACAAAAAAAACCCACCTATTCTTGTTTCTGACTAGTGTTCTCGTGGTACGGCTGGTTTGAAAAGAACCACGTTTATTCATTACATTGAAACCACTATCCCTGTCTTTTAGTTTTTATTGCTACTACATACTCGACAAAAACCTTTGTATTCTAGCCGTTGGCTCCACTCGAAATGGTTTGCCATCTTTGTCATTGGAAGCCATCCGTGCTTCAATGGTCAGTTATTCTCTGACACATTTCTGCGAAGGAAAACAAGGGGAGAAACACAACTTCGTGTCCAGCAGTTCTTGTTGCCATTCGTGTACAGTGCCCCTAGTGTACCCCTGGTCTGAAGTGACTGAGGTGAACACCGTTTCTTCCACAGGCTACTATACCCTCCACAGCCATCTGGAGTTTAGCTCACAGAAAGTTCGTTGTTCAAAGGATCTATCATGGTACAGTATTCTTGTGCTGCTGTTAACAAGAAGAAATATCAACAGTATGTCAGTCGCCTTGAAGAAATGACAGACTGACCATGATGAGATGCCTTCTCCTACACTTTTGAGTCCTGGGTCATAGGCAAGGGAGCAGTAGCATGGGTGAGACTGCCTCTGCTTACTCCAAAACTGATACTCTCTTCACTGGACTAGAGGAAATAGTGGGGGGGGGGTGGGGGGTGTGTGCAGGGGGGGGGGATACAGGGGGGGGGGGGGGGGGCGGAATCCAACATCGCAGAGGTGAAGAAAAGCAGAGGTACAACTAGGTGTGGCCTTGGCACAAAGGTCAAGCACAGTATCAGAGTGTGACCTTGACCCAAAGGTCAAGCACTGTGTCAGAGTGTGGCTATGACCCCAAAGGTCAAGCACTGTGTCAGAGTGTGGCCATGACCCCAAAGGTCAAGCGCTGTGTCAGAGTGTGGCCATGACCCCAAAGGTCAAGCGCTGTGTCAGAGTGTGGCTATGACCCCAAAGGTCAAGGACTGTGTCAGAGTGTGGCCTTGGCCACAAAGGTCAAGCACTGTGTCAGAAGGAATCGAGAAGTCCTGGGTTCCATTCCGGTATGAAGCTGGACTGTCATCTTCCATCCCCTGCTCCATGCAACTGCTGTGATGGCAGGATTCTTGTGTTTCCTATCAAGTCTGTGTGCACCATTTTTCCTAAGTGCACGTTACAGAACCCACAGCAACGAGAGTTGAAGGGACTCCCATTGATGAGCAATGCTAATGTGTACAGACAGAAGACACTGGCGACGCTTTATTTGAACAACATGTTCTTGTCTGGAAGAAGACAATTTTCTGCAGTGAAATAGGTTGAAGCTCCAGTGCACCACAACACAATGCAATACAATACACCACAGTACAATACAACACATCGTAATACAATACACAGTACAACACACCACAATACAATACAATACACCACAGTACAATACACCACAGTACAATACAACAACATCGTAATACAATAACAGTACAAACACCACAATACAATACAATTCACCAAAATTTACAATACAGAACGCCGCAATACAATCACCACGAAACAATACAATACACCATAATACAATACACGTACAAAACACCACATTACAATACAATAAGATACACAACCAAACAATACACTTCCCCAAACAACAAAAGGGACAAGAAACACACGACAAGAAGATAAACTACGCTACAACACATGGGGAGTGTAGTGTCATAGCTGAACAACTGAACTGAACCTTTATGTTTTCAGAAACGTACCACCCCCAGTTCTGGCCACCCTGATTTTTGTCAAGAGAACAAGGAACACACCAGGAGACACACCACGAACACACCCCCCCCCTCCCCCTCCCCCCCCCCCCCCCCCCCAGCAGGTAAACAGCCTGCATAACTGCCTCCAGACCCTGACGAAAATAGCCACCCTACAGACGGATTGCAGTTTCACGTGCGCGCAGTGTGGGGGCAGCCGGCGTGTGCACTTGACTGGACTGGGGAGGACCCACAGCCCGGCCCCCAGCTCCGGTAGAGGAGGATCGATGGGCGGCACTGCAGCCACAACAACGGCCCGCGGCCAGCCGACCTTCAGGCGGCATTGTGCAGGGTAAACAGTCCTCGTCCATGCCGCGTATGGCTCAGCCGACCACAGAGGTCATAGCAGGGCTGCCGCCACGTGGAAAAAAGAGGGAAAACAAAGTTCTGTTTGCCTATCAAGTACCCGGGTTACCAACCGCGTTCTCCTTATCGTTCGATTTTCTTTATGGTTGTGTTGCATTACAGCTACCACCCCCCCCCCCCCCACCCTCCTACCAAAAACCACTCGTTTGCAATAATGTCAGGATGAAGTGTAAGTGTGTGTAAGTGTGTGTGTGTGTGTGTGTGTGTGTGTGTGTGTGTGTGTGTGTGTGTGTGTGTGTGTGTGTGACCGTTTCGCCATTCAAAAGCGAAGGGAATCTGGTTTGTTGTCCTACGTTTTTCTCTCTCCCCCCCCCCCCCCCCCCCCCCCCCCACCACGGCCCGTGGGGATGCCGGGGGAAGGGGGCTGTCAGTCAGTATCAATAGCATTTCCATCTTCATAGAATCCTGTCCTGGGAATTACCTCTTTTCTATCCCTCTCTTTGTCTCTGCCTTGTTCCTTTTCTTCCTGTCACCTCCTCCTTGACTATTTTCTGCCTTCTTGGTCCATTATTCTGCCTTTTTTGCAGACAGACTTAATATCTAACGATTCTCTCCCACGTTGAAGTCGATGCACTGGCCTGACTTGCCAGCGCCTAAGGCGTGCACCATCTGCCCTTCTTCTTTCGTGTGACAAATAAGACGCGGGTTAGATGGGAAAACGGGATGTATGTCCGGTCACCCATGTGCCAACACACAGAGAAGGGCCCAGCTGCGGGTGTAGGTCAGCAACCTGAACACTCACAGGGCTCAGGTGTGTTTGACACCCTGGTAACAAATTTTGCAAACCCAAA
>JAQIHA010001799.1:0-10477 GCA_028751875.1 Rapana venosa | reverse complement strand
AAGGGGACGAGCTAACTAAGCAACCACTTTTGCTCCGTATCATAATTGGCGTTAATTTCATAGTTGTCTGATTACAAATTTCCCGTTCATTACCCTTTTTTTTAAGATGAAGAATCAAATGTGTCGTTTACTTTGGGAGGCTCTTTTTTTTTTTTTACACGGTATGATCCAATATGATATATAATTTCAGACATGATTGAAGACACACTTCAAACGAAAAATATAAAAAGATATATGCCAAATCTGAGACAAAAAAACGTATTCGTAACAGTGATAATAACAACGATAACAATAGCAACAGGAATAATGATGATGTCAAAGACCTGATCATTATCAAACTCTGACGCACAGGGTTTAAGATAAATATACATTTGAGGTCTTTTACATGTTACACACATCAAAAAACCGAGGTCCCGCGTGCGAATACACGCAGAGCATCTTGCACACATGTTAAAACCTCTTCTGCCTTTCGGAAGAGTAGGCCATTTTTTCTGCGCGTGGAACAGATGACAACATTTACAAAACCACATGCAAACGTTTACTGGATGTAAAAGCAAAAGCACATGAGTGGTTAATCTATTATCCTCGAAATAAAAGAATAAATAAATACATACATACATGAAATAAACGAAAATGATTAGAAAAACCATCAAGCTTAGAGTTTTTGATCGTGCTCGTTTTCAACATAGTACATAAAACTGGTTCATGCAATAAGGGAAGATTATAGATACTTGTCATTGATTAGACCAGCATGGATGACTTATCTTCTTGACTTGGCCTTGGCCTCTCATTCTTCTTCGTCTAACGCTCAGATAGCGACTATTGTTGTCTGTCATATGAGCGAAATTGCGTTGCACTGCCGTTAAACACCTGACAAGTCAGGCCCACCGCGTCCGATTTCGGCGTGGGAGATGATTGTTCTATTTTAAGTCTTTAATAATAATAATAATAATAATAATAATAATAAATGGAACTTATACAGCGCTTTATCTTGCAAAGACAAATCAAAGCGCATGTCTTTCTGGAGGGAAAAAAGGCAGGAGAATGGATCAAGAAGGCAGACAATAGACAAGAAGGAGGTGACAGGGAGAAAAGGAACAAAGGCAGACACGAAAAGAGGGATAGAAAAGAGGGAATTCCTAGCACAGAATTTCCAGAAGGTGGGGGATGCTAGCTAAAGTGACAGGCCTCCCTGGCAGGGGGGGGGGGGCCTCCTTGAAGAGTCTTTGGGGTTCTTGTTGTGTCGTTAAATGGCGGTTGGAAAGGGGACAGGTTCATGGAGATAAGAACGCCTTTTCCCTGGGTCTGAAAACTGCCTGAGGAAACTTCACCATTCTCCTGCTCTTCACCAGGTGGGCTGCCTGCCAAGGCACAGACTGCAAATCGCAGGACAAACGATTCCAAATCTCACAATCCCTTATTGTTTTTTGTGGGCGTGTAAAACGGGTAAAAGCAACAGATTTTCCCCTGGGGGGGGAAAGTTAGGGAATATTCGTTTTTTACTTTCGGCAGTCTCGACTCAGTTTTTAGTTATGTAACAATCGACTCAGTTTTTATTAAATTGAACAATCGACCTCAGTTTTTGGGTTATGTAACAATCGATAGTTTTTTAGTTATGTAACAATCGACTCCGTTTTTTAGTTATGTAACAATCGACTCCGTTTTTAGTTATGTAACAATCGACTCAGTTTTTAGTTATGTAACAATCGACTCAGTTTTTAGTTATGTAAAAATCGACTCAGTTTTTGCTTATGTAACAGTTTTTATTGCCACGTTCTTAGGATTTTAAATGTTGTGTTTGAGACTTCCTTCAGCCATGGCCAGCTCGTAACATGACAACAAGTACCCTTCTTTAATGAAAGGAAAAACAAATCTTCTGGAGTCAGAGTATGGCTGCTTACGTGGCCAGGTAGGCTATTTAAAAACGGCTACACCCGCAAGCTTCTCACACGGTGACAACTTACCGTCTCACAGTGATTCCTTGGTAGAATATTAAATGAGACCGAGTGCATGCATGTTCTGGGTGGCTTACACGATGTTAAGCTGGGGAACGCGCGCCACAAAAACAACAATATCGACAACAACAACAACAACCTTTACAGAAATGGACTTGCTCTGCATGCGAGATTCAAACCCAAACTCTTCAAGTGAAGAATCAACCCAGTAAGAACCTCTCGCATCCCTGCCATGCATCACCCTCCTACTAAGCCCCCCAACAAACCTTTTAGTCTAGTCAATCTTTGCAAAAAAAGTGCCGAGAAAGGAACTAATTGCAATAGTAATGATTTTATGATATTTGGATAGGAAAGTACCTAACTTTTAACATATCCAAAAAGTAGGACGATCTAAGTGTCGGAAGACCATTTTTTTAAAGATATGACGTCATCAAATTTCGATTTTATAAAAAATTTTAAACAGAATGTAATATGGTCTTGTGACAATCATTGAAAGCTTTCAACGTACTGATTACGAATTTAATAATAAAATCACCATTAGACGTAATAGAAAGCAAAAATTAATGAAAATTGCCGCATATTTTCCAATATTTAGAGTTCGAAGCCCATTAGCATGCTAAATCAAGTATATCTCAGGCATTTTACCTCCAACGTGGAGATGCCAGGGCCTATCAGTATAAATAGCATCCCACATCTGGAAATTCTGTGATAGAAATTTCCTCTTTTTATCTCTCTCTTTGTTTCTGCCTTGTTCCTTTACTGCTTGTCACCTCCTTCTTGTTATTTTCTGCTTTTTGGGTCCATTCTGCTGCCTTTTATTCCCAGAAAGACTTATAAAAGATAACAGTTTTCTTTTATGCCGAAAGTATGATGCGCTGGACCTGACTTGTAAGGTGTTAAGAGTAGCGTGACGAAATTTTTCTTCATATAAACAGACAACAAGGGTTGCTGCCTGAGCGTTGGAAAAAAAAGAAGAATGCATTTTACCAGGATTAAAACCAAAGTTTCGACCACTGTACAATTCCCATGGCAGAGAAAATTGGTAGTCTCTCCTTGAAGGAAGGGAACTTCACAAGGAGTATAGATAAAACAGTGCGGGTAGAGGAAAACAGCATCAGGGGTTAGTTCAAATCACTGTGGCAAGTCACTTCAGTCCAGCATAATCAGAACATGGAAAGCTCAGTTCATCCAGCGCACTCTTGCTGGAATGAAGTAACACAGCAGAATCGATCAAGTCAGGTACCCCTAGTTCTCATCCACTTCCTGAAGAGTGGGTGCATTGAGACAGCTCAAGTCTTTGCATTGCCCTAATGCCATTTGAAATTGGAGCCCATATCTTTTTCTGCAGTCCGTAGTAATGATAAGAAGAAGAAAAGAAGAAGAAGAAGAAAAAGAAGAAGAAAAAAGAAGAAGAAGAAGAAGAAGAAGAAGAAGAAGAAGAAGAAGAAGAAGAAAAAGATATGGAATTTATGTACACTGAATCTTGTAAAACAAAACAAATCAAAGCGCATCGAGGACCTTTATATTCTCTGGAGCAGGAGGGAGATCAGTCTTCCCTGAGACAAAGTGCAGTGTGGAGAATAGCTAGCTCCTATAAGTGCAGTGTGAAGAATAACCAGCTCCTATAAGTGCAGTGTGGAGAATAGCCAGCTCCTATAAGTGCAGTGTGGAGAATAACCAGCTCCTATAAGTGCAGTGTGGAGAATAACCAGCTCCTATAAGTGCAGTGTGAAGAATAACCTGCTCCTATTAGTGCAGTGTGGAGAATAACCAGCTCCTATTAGTGCAGTGTGAAGAATAACCCAGCTCTTATTAGTGCAGTGTGAGAATAACCTGCTCCTATTAGTGCAGTGTGAAGAATAACCAGCTCCTATAATTTACGTGTAAAGAATAACCAGCTCCTATAAGTGCAGTGTGGAGAATAACCAGCTCCTATTAGTGCAGTGTGAAGAATAACCTGCTCCTATAAGTGCAGTGTGGAGAATAGGCAGCCCCTATTAGTGCAGTGTGGAGAATTGACAGCTCATATTCGTGCAGTGTGGAGAATAAGCAGCTCCTATTAGTGCAGTGTGAAGAATAGGCAGCTCCTATTAGTGCAGTGTGAAGAATAGGAAGCTCCCATTAGTGCAGTGTAGAGAATAGGCAGCTCCATTAGTGCCGTGTAAAGAATAACCAGCTCCTATTAGTGCGTGTGGAGAATAGGCAGCTCATATTTGTGGGGTCCATGTCTATAATGTAGGAAATGTAAAGTTGCTCTGACCTGAATAGTTTCCATTGCACACAGCTTCCCTCATCCCTGACTAATCCTGAAGGTGGGGGCACAGGGAGGCCAGGACATTTTCTTTCCTCAGAAGATCCAGTTGCCTGTCTTTGGGAAAGTTACCAAAACATGTAATATTTGGTATCTAATGACAAAGTAGCTGCAGAATTTTCAAAATAGCCAACGGAACATTGTCTCTGGTGATAATGTTAGATTATGATGTACAGCCTTACAGTGTTTGGAAACCCGGGGTCCTGCTCCAATAATGCCCATTACCATGGAAGTACCAGTTCTATCCAGTGTCCTGATCTGATTGACTACATTGTCAGCAACAAACTGGATCCAGCTGTTGGGGGTTCATGCCTACCAGGTCTGTTTCCTAGTCAGTACACACACAATTTTCAACAGACTGACCTCCTTGTATGAAGAACAAAACCCCAAACTTTGGGGCACGTTCAACAAGGTTTTTGGAGCCAGTCTGCTGAGGGTATGGCAACCCCAAGAGCAAAACTGAAAGGGGGGGTGAGTACTGCTGGTCGTGCTGCCAGCTATAGTGGGCCTGACCAAGAGAAGCAATTGTCAAGTCAGGATCTGTTTTCCTTCCCAGCCAAGTTCTGAGAACAGATCCAAAGAAGATGGGAAAATTAATAATCCCAACGTTTTAGGGGGGAAATCTCAATTGTTTGAGTTACTTGCTTCTGCAGAAAGATACTCTGTGTTGATGTTTTTACGTTTCTGATATTTGATAGGACGTTTTGTAAGTGTCTGAATCATCTGATTTTTTCTTTTCTCTGCATCTTTCTCGTGGATTTTGCAAATTTCTCCAGATCTTCTCTGCATTTGACCTTATTGTAATGACATTCTTTTCCCTTGATGCAGGTAATAATTGCTAAATCACCAAAGTGACTTCTAGTTTCTGCCAAATGTATTTTTTTGTGTATGGAGTGTCACTATGGAGATACTATTTCATCTTTTTGCACAAGTCCATGATTGCGATTTTTTTCATCATCATTCTCTTTGAAATAAGTCATGACATGTCTGAAAGCTTCATCATGAGCGTGTCTACTGGTCTGCCTGCAGTTGCTTTGGTTTGTTCCTCTGAAGAACGGCGAATGCTAGAGGGTTTAGATTTATAGTTGTGAAATGGACACTGCACTGCTTGTGATACACAACATCTGCAGCATGAAGGTCACTGACAGCTTGGATTTTTTTTGCACACTCTTTCTGCCCATTTGTTCTCTGGTCCATGCTTTAAAAAACCCCTTTCTTGAATCTGCTGCTGGCAATTGCTGTCCGAATTTGATACACAGCTTTTGTTTCGTTTCTTTCCCGAAATCATTAATGGCTGACCCCAAAAGAGACAAAAAGAGGAATTATTTAAACCTGCTTGCTTGGGTCAAAGAGCTGTGTTGTTTACACATTGAATATCTTGCTCTTTCCCCCTGTCTCTACATTGTCATCCTTAAAACAGCATGCTTTTTTGAGACCCGCTATACCTTTCTCAGTCTGCCTTACTTCATTCTTGGCTATCAGTCAGCAGTTTCTTTCTCCACATAATAACATACAACATACCCATTCAGTCCTTTCAAGTGACAAGGGAAAAAATGTGATCAGTTATTGGGAAAATTTTGCAAAATGGCAACTAAAATATTTAATCAGCACTTTTGTATAGCGAGAGAAAAAACCACAAAAACATCACACCCCACCCTTAGCTTCAAGTTAAACTGAAACAGTTGCAAACCTTTTATTCAGAATTTTAAATACACCAGTAGGGTAAATAGGACTGGGCAGACATTTTGGATCCAATGAATTCAGATCATCTGTACACACAGTCAGAGACAGGAAACCTACAGAGAATGAAACAGAATGAAAATACCTATATTTATTTATTTATTCCACACACACACAACACACACACACACACACACACACACACACTTTTGCGGGAGCACACAGATTTACTTTCCAAAAGCAGAGAGACACAGATCTACTTCCCCCTTTACTGGATCAAAGATATATCAACAGAAAGGGGATAGACCCCAGTGTGTATACACTCCCTTCCTAATTTCTATGGGCAGATTTTCCCTGCCTGTCCTATCCAGTGTTCTGTGGGCAGATAAAAGGGCCCCTGGCTATGTTTATGAAAGTTAAAAAAAACTTTGAAGTAAAACAACCAAGGCACCAAGAGCTGATTTTGGCAAAAGTGGTTTACCATACAAGAATCACTACCTTACTGTATTGTGTAGGAACTGGTCATGATGTGGACAGTTATTTTGATGTTGTCTGGTTTAATACGTACTCAGTGTGTAACGATCACATACCTCGTAAAAACAAGCAAGAGGTACTTTTAGTGTGTGTTAAATTTCAAAAGATAAGTCATTTATGCTCGTCTAAACCAAAAATCAGTAGGTCAAGAGAATTTTCCGCCATGGCCCTTTCTGGGTCAAAAAAGGTGGAGCCTTAAACCAATAAGGAAGGATGCCACGGTGTGTGAGGCAGGCCAGCTATAGCAACATCAGTCTCAAGTGCCAAATATTGTTTTTGAGCTTGTTTGTTTATTGATTTTCGGCAACTTCCGACACCTACTTTTTCCTACTTTTTTGATATGTTGTTAGTGATATTTTTATCTACCTGTTGCACCAAGTTTGAAAACTATTGCAATTAGTTCCTTGGGAAATGCAAGGATTGACTAGCCTATTTCCCCGGCAAGCGACAAACATCTTGCCTCCCTGCCTGCCTGCCTGCCTGCCTGATGCCTAGTACTGCACTCCCGAAGCAGCGGAAAGCATTCTAGGAATCGGATACCGCCAACTTTGAGGATAAAGCGGCGCATTTTCCTTTTATCTCCCCAAGGAAGGGGGAGGTAAGGGCTATGGTCGCTACTTACCTGCCAATCTCAACCTTCTTTCCCGTCAAGCACACACATCATGGCCGAGCATGGCCTGCCTCCTTGACTCTGATGCCTATTAAGTATGCTTTCCAGTCCGACAGCGCGGGTTGCATTCTAGGAACGGATACGACATTGTGGGGGGGTATAAGCGGCGCGCAACTTTATCTCCACCCAAGGAAAGCGGGGTAGGTTGGTGAGCTACCTTACCCCACTCTCTCCTCCCCCTTCCTTCCTTCCTGCCCCCACTCATACCGCATGCCTGTCTCTTTTCTCTTTATTATTGTTTGTGGCATTAAGAGTCTTTCAGTTCTGCAGCCGCTGGGGTGAGTAGTGAATGTGGGTGGAGGAGAGTGGTTACTGGGTGGGTGGGTTGAGGACTGTCAAGTTATTGTCCCAACCGCACTTAATCTACCATAAACCACAACGGCAGCTTTTAAAAGCCCCTTTCCCAAACCCCATCCTCCACCATCACCCTCCCCTCCTACCCACCCACCAACCACCTCCCCCACCACCCCTCCATCCTCCAAACAATCCAAGCCCGTGAGAGCCAGGGGGAGTGCCCGCAGCCGGTGGTACCACCCACTCGTTGACCCAAACAACAACCAACCAACTAACCATCAAACATACAACAATCATCAAACAAGGTGCCAACACATTGTCCCAAACCACCCATCACTCAACTACCAACAACACAACACTCACCACCAACCAACACAATACAACACGCACCCACACCAACACCAAAAGCAACCAACAACTCAACACCACAACCAACCCAGCCACTCCCACCAACCCACTCACTGATAAACATCAAACAATACAAATAAGCAATACAAATTCCAACTAAATTCAATACAGAATGCATTACCAACGAATTCAATGCAATAAAGTATTGTAACACAACAAATGCCATACAACACGATTCACAAAGCAACGTCAACACAACGACAAAACTGCAACACCACGCAACACAAGCACACCACAAAACACAACACAATACAATACAATACAACACAATGCAACACACCAACGACAAACTGCAACACAACAAAGACACACACACACAAACCACACAAACACAACACACACAACACAGCACAATACCAACACAACACCTACAACACACACAACACAGCACAATACAATACAACACACACAACACACACAACACAGCACAATACAGTAAAACTCTGGTTTTTTCAGCTGAGACCTTCTAGAGGAACACACACACGCAACACAACTGCAACAACAACAACAACGCACCACACCACAACACCACCAACAAACAACACAGCACAACCACAACCCAACAACACCAATACAATACTCTGTTGTTTTTCTAGCTGAGACCTTCTAGAGCGCAACACACCAACAACTGCAACACAACACAACACCACACAAACACCGCACAAACCACACAACACAACACAACACACACACCACAACACAACACAACAACACAGCACAACACAACGCAACAACACAATACAATACTCTGTTGTTGTTTTTCTAGCCGAGACCTTCTAGAGCGCAACACACCAACAAACTGCAACACAACACAACACAGCACAACACAACACACCACACCACAACACAACCACAAACACAACACAACACAACACACAACACACCGCAACACAACACAACGCAACGCAACCAACCAACACAAATACAATACTCTGTTTGTTTTTCTAGCCAAGACCTCTGGAACGCAACACACCACCAACAAACTGCAACACAACGCAACGCAACACAACACCACACAACACAACACAACACAACACAACACAGCACAACACAACACAGCACAATACAATACTCTGTTTTCTGCTAGTTTGAGACCTAGTGGAGCCCAAATCGTCTTAAAGCTATCAAGTGTAAGAAGTGAGCTGTCATATTCAATCCATCATTCAGAGTTATCATTTTTGCCTTTCCAAAAAAAAACCCTCCTTCAAACAAACACGCCTTTTCTTTTCTAACCCTCTGCAGCAGCAGAGAAGGTCCTTCTCTGTTGAGAGAGAGAGGGGAGGTGGGGGGGACAGGAAGCAGGCAGAGTGAGAGAAGAAGGCGAACAGACAGACAGAGAGATGACAGAGAGACAGACAGACGAGACACAGAAAGAAGGAACATACGGACGGACAGATACAGAGACAGATGGACAGAGAGATGTGCTTTGTTTTGTGTGTGTGTGTGTGTGTGTGTTGTGTGTGTGTGTGTGTGTGTGTGTGTGTGTGTGTGTGTGTGTGTGTATGTGTGTGTGTGTGTGTGTGTTGGGGGGGGGGAGGGGTTAAGAGAGAGAGGGGGAGGGAGGGAGGAGGAAACAAACAGACGGACAGATACATAGCTGGACAGAGAGATTGCTTTGGTGTGTGTGTGTGTGTGCAAGGTCAAGTCAAGTCAGATTTTATTCCCAGATGGTACATTGAATAACACTGCATTTGCTTTGTTTCATCAACGCATCTACTTGTGTTCGCGAGCGTGCATGTTGAAACGTGCATGTGTGAGAACGTGCGTGCGTGCGTGCGTGCGTGCGTGTGTGTGTGGTGTGTGGTGTGTGTGTGTGTGTGTGTGTGTGTTGTTGTGTGGCGCGCGTGTGCTCGTGTGTGCGTGCGTGGTGCGTGTTGTGTGGTGTGTGTGATGGATTGCTGTTGTGTATTTGTGTGTGTGTGTTGGTTGCTGTTATGTCTTGTGTTGCATACGTGTGTGATTGTGTGAGAGCGTGCGTGAGGGTATTTTTAATGAATATTGCTGTTGGGAATTATTTTGTTGTTTATGGATGGCTTGAGTTTGGTGTTTTTTTATTGTTGTTGGGGTAGTAAGGGTGTTTTGTGTTATTGACGTTGGATGTTTAGTTATTTTGAGGTGGATTTTTTTTTTGTTTTGTTTTTCGTGGGTGAGGCTGAAGTGTTGTGTGTGGTAGCGTATAGACTGATATTTTTTTCCCTTTTATTTATATTGTATAACCCAGACCACCACATGACCACATCAAAGCAGAAGTAATTGCAAATAATCTTAGAATCTTTAAGAGCAAAATCGCACTGTTGCTCCTCCTTCAATGAGCTATAAACCCAGCATCCACAAAACATAATAATACCATCAAAGACTTCACAATGTAAACTATACATAATCACACACACACACACATCGCACGACACCACAACACCGACAATAAATTTGACTATGACTTTCCCACACACACCATGCGTGCACGCACGCACACACACACACACACACACACACACACACACACACACACAGAGTAAGTGCGCACACAAGGAAACACTAAGCAAACCAACTCAAAGCAAAACAAATATTTTAAAAAGGCAAAAGAAGAAACTGGTGGCACCACCATGTGGCGAAAGAAAGGGCCCC
>JAQIHA010001798.1:0-10478 GCA_028751875.1 Rapana venosa | reverse complement strand
CCCCCAAAAAACAACACCCCAATGGGGTTTTTTCTTTTTCAAAACCCTGTCAAGTCATTTTACAGAAGATTTTTAATCACTTAAAGTAAAATATTTCTCTACACATTAATACTCACGATTCCCCCATACTAAATGAATTTTTAATCCTTTTGGGATATGAATAACACTCATAATTTAAGCATTTTTACATTCAGTCCCCGTTTGTTTTTTTTTGGCACTTTGAAATTTTTGTCACCTTCCCACCGCCCCAAGTGGTTACTCGTCGACAAAGAAATGCCAAGATGTTCTGGTGTTTTCCGCACACGACCTTGTTTTAGTCTCATCCGAAGGACTTTTTGGGGAAATAGTCAAAATCCTTTGAAGTGATTTCAAACCGGGTCACAGATCACGAGCACACCCACTCTAACCCAGACTACCCTTTCCCGATAGATTGACTTTGCGCTGTTCCAAGCTGGTTGATAATACATAGATGTCCAACTTGATGAAACTTGGGCCAGTCACGTGCCTCAGGTACCCTAGCCTGTCTGAGCGTTTTACATCATCTGATAGTGGTGGCTTAGTCTTCTCTACCTCTATTCGTTTTCTTCCACTCTCCTTTCAGCACTGTTTGGGTCATTATCCGGACAAAGGTATAATTAAATACTAAAGCGAGACTTCCCTTTCGTAAGTTAAAGCTTGTTTGTAAATTCTTGCAATTTATTGTAACCGAACGAGTGACATGAGAAACCGCGCGCAGCCTACGCCAGTTTTTGAGCTCGAGGAGAACATGTGTCACACTATATAAAACCAGGATCATCAATAATTAATAAAATTGTTATCATTCCTTTTCATTTCCTTTGGTGGGACTTACATTTGCACGGTGTGCAAGAACACTGATCAATTCTTCATTTTTTTAGGGTAGTATTTCTTTTGCCTGGTAGCATTCATTTTATTTGCATGGAAATGCATGCAGCCCATTGCAGGGTGGGATGTGCACTGTTCCGTCTACAATAAATTCCAAGAATTTACAACAGCTTTCAACTTACAGGTAAGTCTCGCTTTATTGTATTTATTCTTGTCATTTCTGTATCCTCCACTACAGGCACATGAGATTTGGAGCCACGTGTTCTCAGACAAACCCTCCAAAAATGAAAAAGAAAAAAGTCCTACCTTCTTCTGTGTTAGAAACCCCATATGGGACTGGCCATGGTCAGTGTGGTCCCACATTTTTATTATAAAATTTTGCAATGTGGAAAACATTCGTCATCCAGCTGCTTTCTTATGAGTGTATGGAGCGTCTGCAAGTTTTGCTGCTGAAGTACTGGCTGACCTGGTACTTGGGCTGTAACGTGTAATGTCTTTTCCCTTTGCCCTCTTCCAGCTTCATTTCAGCAGCGAGAGATGGTATCGGACTACTCCTCTGTGCGTGCTTGGAGATGATAAACAAATGTCCAGTGGAAATCTGAGCCTCATTTCTTTTCTTCGTCAAGTATTCTTTAAATGTGGAATTTAACACAGAGCCTCTTATACAAAAGCCATATTCAATGGGTGATTGAGGGGCTCCTCTTCTGATTGTTTTAAATAAAACTATTTACATAAAATACACATTTTGCCTCGTTATTAGCATATTTATCAAATGTCAGTCAGAAATAGTTTGACACTCTGACCCGACAGCAGTTGCAATTAACTCACAAGTTTCTAACATTTTAAGCACAAATATTTACATCCCAAGTTTGGTGATATTTTTGGTAGTGGTGGTTTCTTTCAAAACACCTCATAAATCTTTTTCAAGTTCATGTGACGAACGTAGCCCTTCATAGTTGCAGAAAAACAACTTAGCGCAGAACATAGGGGTTTGCCACAGCGCTATATGAATTCCTCTTTAAACAGAGATCCCAAAATTTCAGCGTGGCTAAGGGGTGAAATGAATCCACTGTTGCTCCCCGGACTCTCCACTTTCTATTACACATCATACATTGTTTTGTGCAGGTCGCCATAGGACATGAAATACTGGTATGTCCTCAAAAACCTTGTGTTCTGAATCTACCCCTTTGACACTTTGCAGACTAACAAGTCAAGCTTTCTTTAGTGGGTGTTTCATCTCCTTTGACTTGGTTGTTCATAATTTTCCCTTGGCTAAACTAGAGACTGGCCTGGCTGTGAGGATTTTCATTAGTGCTGGCCAAAAAGGGTTTTTCAGTGTGCTACTATAACCCTCTTGCTTTGTTTTCTTTAACTTTGCCAGACACGGAATAGAATGCTGAAAGGGGAAAAAAATAGACAGTTTCATTACCCCAATACATGCTAAATGCGCCCAATAGCACATGCTCCTGGGTCAGGCAAGAAGACACATATCTGGAAAACTGAAAATTTAATCTGAAGCAAACAAGTCAATGTCAGTTTTATATCTAGAATATTCAGAGCCTCAGAAAGAAGCAGTGAATCAAGTTCCATTCTGTGTCTATGTGGCCTTTTAGACAGCCTGCAGCTTCAATATTATCAACTCCAGGGATGTGGGCAGCACTGACCCAAAATGTTCCTGCTTTCACACCAATGCCAGATTTGCTGAGACACGTTATTCAGCTGTTTTGATCTGTTAGAACCCAGTTGTTAATACAACCAACTGTGCTTGTGTTATCAGACATGATTTTTATGTGAACATTCAGTTTGTCAGCAACAAAGATTTGAGACCAAACAAGACAGCTAATAGCCCAATGGTTTATATGTCCTTCTTTTCTTTCTCACTCCACCAGCCTTGTGTTTGGGCTTTGGTCTCAACAATCCAAGCACCCCATCCGTACCAGCTGTCTGTCTTCATATAATAGTAGGATCTGATCTCTGAATAGGCCCTTTTTTTTATCTATGTTATTGATCCACCATTCTAGCTCTGCTTTTCCTTCAGCTGATAACACTGCAGACTTATCCCAGTTTCCTTTACTTTTTTAAGGCAAAACATTTGTCTTGTTCAAGTGCTCTGTAGTAAAAAGGGGCCATTGGCACAGCAAGAAAAACAAGAAACCATTAGTCCATACAAGATGCCAGAGATCTTATGGTAACATTCTTCTGACTGAATAATTCTTTGCATGCACACAACAGTTTCTGTTTCCGTTCATCGTCAGCATGACGGAACATTGTCTATGGAGTTTTTTGAAACCAGGTATGTGATTTCTTGCACAGGTATGAACTGAGATTCTTTTCATGTACATAGAATCCTAGATAGTCTAATAATTTTAAACGTGTCTGTCACACACTGTACAACTTCTGTTCAGACTCTCCAACAATTAAACTATCATCAATGAATGAAGTTATCTGGTGACCCATTATGTAAGCATGCTAGGAAAAGGGTTTTATAAGTTTTGTGAATTTTCGGAATCGGACTGAGTCCCATGGCAGCTGCCTGAAAACAGTACAGTTTTCCTCTCCATCTGAATTTTTAGGTATTTCTGAAAAGTCTCCTCTATGCTATGACATAATAGGCCTCTCTCAGATCAATTGATGCAAAATAACAATTTTGCGTCACTAGATCAAAGCTGTATGTATTTGTTTTCCCCTCTTAAATTTCTTATAAATTTTACCTTTTCATTTAGAGCTTTCAGATTCAAAATCATTCTAAATGATCCATCTTTTTCTCCCCAACAAAGATAGGTGAGACAATTTGTCCTGATTCTGGCAAGGATTCTTTTAAACACACCTTGTTCAAAAGGGTTTTTTTATTTCAAAGTCAATACATAAATTTTCATGTTTGTTAAATGACCCTTTTTGACTTTGCTTTATATCTTCTGGGCAATCATCAAAATGATTTTAAATTTCCTCAACTGTTTCAAGTACATCAGGGTCAGAAGTTAACACATTCCAGCGAGACAACTTTCCTTAATGCTTCTGCTGCAAATTTTTTCATGCTTGGCTTTAAGATAAGCAAAACAGAGAGGGCAAGCAAAGTTCAAAAATTTACTAACCTTGTTTCCAGAAGGGGAGGGCGGTTCAGTCAGGGATCGATTTCTGCCGGTGGCTGTTTTTCTGACCCTTCTTCCAAAACATCTTGTTTGTCTGCCCCCGCCTCCATGGGTTCCGGCCTAAAAAAGAGCTGGTGTGTTGGGGCTGCCATGTGTTTTCTTTTGCTGGCCACGCATGCTCTGACCGAGTTTCTGGAATCCTGTACTTCTTTCAAGCTTTTGTGAAACTCGGGGCCATACAGTAGTTCTGGTGTCATGGCAAATGCGGTGCACATATGCCAGAGAGTTCACGGGTAGGGAGGGGCGGTGCATTTCTCTCCGTTTCTGGGACAGGTCATGGTTGGCAAAGACCTGTGAGGGCTAGGGCGTCTGAAAGATAGGCTATGCATCCGGGCAGTTCACCGCGTACTTAGCTGCCTCCTGCCCCGAGATGTATCTCTTACTTTTAGAAGTCGGTCAGTGCAGAGCGTTATCGCTATGGCAGCTTTTTTCAGGTTTTTTTTGTGTATTTGCCATCCTGACATCTGTCTTTTGTGAGAAGGGCTTGAGAACAGAAAAAACTTCCCGGTTGTTCGGGAACGCCCAGGAAAACAGTTTTCGGGAATAGGGTACTTGGGAAGTTTTTCCCTCAGTTTCCTGTTGGGAGTTTTCGATCAAATCTGGGCTCAAGCAGCTTTGCCAGTTTTTCAGAAAACCGGTGGCCCTTTTTCCTCATATCATCAAAGGATGATGCCATTTCAGCGAAAATGTCGTCATCTTTATCCTCATCCCCTATAGATTCTGCCATCAGTTCTTTCTCCACTCCTCTGCCCTCTCATCAGAAACACTGGTCAGTAACAGTTTTTTGAATCGCTGCCTGCCTTCTTTCTTTTCCCTTTATTTTCCAGAGGGGTTCTATGTCTGAGCCAGTGCTCATTTTCCTCTTCCGGGAGTGCGTGCACTTCTTTCCAAATTTTTTCCCTTCTTCTAGAGAGATTTTGGACAGTTGTCAAAATATCTCGGAGAGATGGTTCCCTTTTCAGTAGAAAATGACAGCTTGTGGTTCTTCTTCATTAGACAGATCCATCACCAAAATCCTGGTCACTGAGTAATCAGCAGCATAGACCTCCATTTTTTTTTTTTTTTTTTTTTTTTTTTTTTTTTCCCCACAGAAACCTTATCCACAATACAAAGTATTCACCAGCAATACAAAAGAAACCAAAACAGGGGGTGATAAAATGAAACAGTTTTTAACACAATTCAAAAAAAACCAAGAAAGGCTAGGGCTAGAACTCTATTATAGCTTATGCTCAGATTCCTGATAGTGATGGGCGTTGCCGACACAGTGAGAGGCGATACGATAACACGTCTGGTCAGTAAGGTGGCTAGGCACGAAACTGGCGGTAGGCTGCGCGCGGTTTCTCATGTGCCTGTAGTGGAGGTATACAGGAAATGAGCAAGAATTAGATAAGAGAGAAGTAACTAGCATAGACTGATCAGCCCCTAAATGGTGACATTCTATGGCATGTCAGGTATTATAACAAGTTCCAAGACTGTGGATTAATAAAATCAATGAGACATCAGCTTAGAATGAGATGATGCATCTGAATCTGGTTGCTCTAAATTTTCATCCTCACACCAAAGTTTTTTGTTGTTTTTTTCTCGTTTAGTTCAAGAATAATGGAATAAGCACTCATGTGCTTTTTTTTACATCCAGTCCCTGTGTGTATGCACTTTTGTCAGATTTGTCATCTGTTCCTACCGGCACACAATGACCTACTCTTCCGAAAAGCGGAACGGGGTTCTAACGTGTGCGCAAAATGTTCTGCGTGCGTTCACACACGGGACCTCGGTTTACAGTCTCACCCGAAGGACTAGAAATACTATAGAGTGTGCATTGAAGGAGAAATAATCATGTAGGTACGACTGTTCCAGCATCTCGAAACTATGAATTCTGGAAGGGCTGATTAGCTTAGCGTGGTCTGCCTTCGAATCTGAATACTCATCCATCTGTTTGTACATCTTGTTTTTGAAATTAGGAGTTACAACTGCTTGCAAAGATAGAAGATATATATGAGTGATTTCTCACTAATAACCATTGGGTTTTTAAAAAAGTTTGTTTGTAGTTGATTATTATATTTTACCTCTTGACAAACTTGTTTATTGTTATTCTCATCCAGTTGTTTTCATTCTGCATTCACCATTATTATGTTTTCTTACTTCTGCTGCAGCTGCATGCTACTACCACTACATTTGTGTTCTGCCACTGATGCTGGTGCTGCTGCTGATGTCACTAAAGCTGCAGAAGTGAAGAGCACCAGAAAGAAGAAAAAAAGGTGAAAGATTAAGGGTAAAGTTAGCTTGTAGAAAGAAAGTTTTACCTAGCCCCCTATGTCTGACCTTTCGAGAGATTAGGAGACCTTGCATGCACAATAGTTTTCCCATGATTCAAAACTTGTAGTCATTACAACCATATCCATAACAAGTTTAATCTTCCCAATGCTACACTTTCTAACTTAACTTGCAAATGGTACAGCGTAACAAACTGCATGTCTAATTCAGTCTTTTCACCTAATTTCTTCCGAAATCGCTGGATAACTTGTCTCGGGTTTTTTTCTTCTTCTTCGAAAAGTTTCATGGTTTGAAACTTCTGTCCAAAATATCTAGATACAAATTCCGATTGATTTTTTTTTCTCTCCAGATTTCAAGCACCCATTACTTGATTGCTTTCTTCTTCTTCTTCTTCTTCTTCTTCTTCTTCTTCTTCTTCTTCACCTTCTTCTTCTTCTTCAGAATTCTTCACACACACACACACAACACACACACACACTGTACATAAAACATCTCCCCGCTCCAGTTTCCATCCTGGCATCTAAAAACTGGCCCTGACACTGAACTGGCAAGTTGGCACTCACTAAAGTGCATGCACCCACACCACCCACACCACCCACACCTCCCACCATCCCACACCACCCAACACCCTCCACCCCTCCCCACTTCCCACTGGTCTAATGCCAGACGCCTAAGAGGTGGGAGGAAGCAATTTATCACGTGCCGGGGTCTAGATTAATGCTGACAAGATCAACAGCTTGGATTCCTCCCCGCCTCCAGCATCATCATCATCATCGTCATAACCATCATCATCGTCATCATCGGCGTCATCACTGCAAAGCCCTAGAATGTGGATAAGCTGAACAGTAATCAGCTTAGTGTGACTGGCCCCCCCCCCCTGAATCTGCATACTTGTGTTTACCATCACATCAAAGCTGTGGAAAGAAGTCATGAAATCAGGCTTATTTGGGTTGGGTTTCTTTCTTCCCAGGAATCTGGATACCCTGTGTTTGCTAGTGTACTCAAATTGCACAAGGATTGCTTGATAGAGGAAATCATCACCATAGATTTAAGTGGCCCTGAATATGGATACTCTCTGTCATTATGCCACCACAGACTAAGAATGTGTGATGATATTGGAGTGGGGGTGTAGACAGGAGTGCCCCTGAATCTGGATATCTTACACACATTAGAAGAAGAAGAAGAAGAAGAAGAAGAGTGGTGATGATAATGATAACAACAGCTATGATGATGATGATGATGATGATGATGATGATGATGATGGTGATGGTGATGATGATGATGATAAATAATTGTGGAATTCATATAGTGCTGATTCTTGTCAAGCAAACAAATCAAAGTCCATTTTTGTATCACACCAAAACTTCTTAAGGTAGAATAACTCAGGAATATGATTTTTTTTTCTTTTTCTGGACACCTCACGTGTATCATTAGACAAAAAAACCCTTGGAACATGGGTTGATGGAGAAGTTATTGGAGTTGACTAGTTAACACCAGAATCTGGATTCTTTATGTTCATCCTTAAAACTCTTTAGAAGTAACGTCCTCGATATGGCCTCTGGGCTATAAACAACATGACTGGATTGAATTGAAACTGAAACTGTGTGAAGTAGATTGAATTGGATTGAAAATCCAAGACCATGTATCAATAACTTAGCAATGGGTGTTGACGGAAATGCCCCTAACTCTGGATACTCAGCGTTCATCATCCTCACATCAAATTCGCAACAACAACAAATTAATATGAAGTGGGGACTTGCATCTCTTGTAGATCCAGGTGTGGGCCATTTATTTATCTTTGTTCCCCCAACTTCTCTTGCCTATGCTTGCACTGTAAGTATATGGCAATGTTTGGGTTATTATCATCTAGCTAAGACTGGTCACTTGGCTGGATATGAACCTTATGATCTCTCTAGCATCCTTTCAATAGGATCCCCAAAACATAAGACACAAAGATTCAGCAGGTCTTCATGTTCTCCTTTTTGTTTATATTTTTGGGTGCAACATCGATTTTAAGCATATTTTCTTCCTCTGTTTATCATCGTCTTTGGATGGCAGCTTTAAAAGGCCACAGGAACATCAAATATTCTTGTAAAGGCGATTAAATACTTCTAAATTCTGAAAAGTGTCTCGCTGTAAGGTACCACAGTGGGTGAAGCTTCAATCACTACCAGGACCTCTGTTGAAGGCTCATCCAGGAGCCGAAACTCAAGTCAGGTCAGGCCAAAGGCATGGTTCTTACTCAAACATGCCTAAATTGCTGTCACTGAAATATATTATTTTCTATAGGTTTTTTTAAAGGAATCTTTGATAAATCATTTTCAAAATTATTGAGGAAGTTGTAAGTGGTTATCTGCACCTGTTTTCCTCCATTACTATTTTTGCATCAATAAAAAGAAAAATATGGAGAACAAGTTATCTAGGTGTGATCCATCCCTGAATCTTGGAACGCTATGTTCAACAGCGTGTCTAGATCCATGACAATGGGTAATAATTGAATGAGGGATCAGCTTGGCATGAACTACCTTGAAGCTTGATACCTTGCGTTCAAAACCCCAGAGTCAGGGTGGCTAGAAAAAGTGGTTAGGTGTGTGTCGTCTGCTCCGTGAATTTTCAATGCTTATCTAGCTCATTGTTTTGTTTAGAATTAGAGGTTAGGACTGTATGTGTACATTATCCACTTCTGTGCATTTGTTGTTCTCCATTTTGGTTAACGTTTTTGGTAAACTTATATATAACAAGATTTCCCTCCCCCGTACTTTCTCTACTACTACTACTACCACTACTACTACTACTACTACTACTACTACTACTACTACCACTGGTGTTGCTGCTGCTGCTACACTGACAGCTTCTGTTGCTGCTTGCACTATCTCTCATATTGTTACTGCTGCTGCTGCTTCTAATCGTAATGCTACAGTCCTTACGCCTGTTGGTGGTGTTGTTCCTACTCCATGTAGCCATTGCTGCTTCTGCTTCTACCCCCGCTCCTTTCACTACTGCTCCTACTTCTGCTGCTGTTGATGCCACAGCTGCTTCTGTGATGCTGCTTGAAAAAGAGACAAGAAAAGATGGTCAAGGGATAGAGGAAGAAGGAGGAAGACGAGAAGAAGAAGAAGAAGACGAAAAGGAAAAATACCTTTTTATCGCAAGGGCTTAATTGGCCGAGTAATAAAGTGAAAATCCTGCCTTATGCCACTGGCCCCAGGAGAGCCTAAGACGATTTGTGTGCACAATTGTTCCCGCATGATTCAAAATCCATAAGAAGATTAGTTTTGCTTTCCCCCCATGTTACAATTTTAAAAATATATATTGATTGCCGTAAACTTTAGGGTGAAATAAATTGAGCGTGGTTTAATCTCTTCATAAATTTCATGCATGTTGGATACGATTTCTCTGTGGGTTTTTTAAAAAAAATGTGTGTGTGTGTGTGTGTGTGTGGTGTGTGTGTGTGTGTGTGTGTGTGTGTGTGTGTGTGTGTGTGTTGTGTGTGTGGTGTGTGTGTGTGTTGTGTGTGTGTGTGTGTGTGTGTGTGTGTGTGTGTAAAATGTCATGGTTTAAAGCATCCTTCAAATATGTCTGTCAAAGTGCAGCATTATTGCAAAGCTCATGTGTCCATTACTTGATTACTCTCTACTTCTTCTTCTTCTTCTTCTTCTTCTTCTTCTTTTTCTTTTCTTCTTCTTCTTTTCTTCTTCTTCTTCTTCTTCTTCTTCTTCTTCTTCTTCTTCTTCTTCTTCTTCTTCGCAATTCTTCTTCTTCTTCGCAATTCTTCTTCTTCGCAATTCTTCTTCTTCGCAATTTTCTTCTTCGCAATTCTTCTTCTTCGCAATTCTTCTTCTTCTTCTTCTCGCAATTCTTCTTCTTCTTCGCAATTCTTCTTCTTCTTCGCATTCTCTTCTTCTTCGCAATTCTTCTTCTTCTTCGCAATTCTTCTTCTTCTTCTTCTTCTTCTTCTTCGCAATTCTTCTTCTTCTTCGCAATTCTTCTTCTTCTTCGCATTCTTCTTCTTCGCATTCTTCTTCTTCGCAATTCTTCTTCTTCGCAATTTCCCTTTTTCTTTCCCCTTCTTTTTTCTTTGCAATTCTTCTTTTCTTTTTGCAATTCTTCTTCTTCGCAATTCTTCTTCTTTTTCTTCTCGCAATTTCTTCTCTGCAATTTTCTTCGTTTTCGCAATTCTTCTTCTTTCGCAAATTTTCTTCTTTTCGCAATTTA
>JAQIHA010001797.1:0-10468 GCA_028751875.1 Rapana venosa | reverse complement strand
TTTCCCTTGACGGTCACTCCTGAACACCTGATAGCCTCTAATCTTGAAAGTCTTCCCTTCCTGCAGATGTGTTTCTTGAATGCAGCAGATGCTTATGTTGTTCACATGTAGGAACTGTTGGAGATCTTCCCTCTTGGTTGAAACCCCTTCTGCATTCCATTGCATGGTGTTGATTGAGGAGGGCTCTTTCTTTGGTTGGCCAGTCGCTGTCCTTGCTCGCCTCCTGACTCCACAAGACGAGACGAAGGGACTTCCAGTCACTTTGGGTGTGTTCCTTTGAGGCCTGGAACGCAGCGCTGCACCTGCCTGGCGGATCCCCACAGGGCGAGCACCATTCGAATTGATCGGGTCTCCAAACATCATAAAGGCTGTATTACATGGTGTTGTGTTTTGGTTGGAGCGCCCTACAGCCCGACACCTCTGACTTTAGCTCCTTTGGCGCATGACAGGGTTTCCTCCTGGGTGTTCTTCGAGTTTTCCTTCTCCATGCATGGGTTTGAAATCAGAGTTTTCCGCTCTCCTAGGTGGATTTTGTCAGCAAAACGGGCTCCACCTACCCTACCTGGTTATCCCGCCAGGCACTCGGTCTCCTCACAGCAGGTCTTTGCGAAAACAGGGGACACCAACGAGTAGGTGCCTGCTGTGGAAAGTTGTGTACCCCTCTTGCCTGGCAAGCCAAACAAGAGGTGTAATAAAATGAAATTATACGTAAACAATGATCAGACGAAAATCATGGTATTTAGGAAAGGGGGGTTTCTGGGTCAACATGAGAAATGGTTTTATAGTGGTAAGAGGTTAGAAGTAGTGAACAGTTATTCTTATTTAGGATTTAATTTCACAACTAAGATCAGTGTTAAAAGACGTATCGGTGGTCTAGAGGTAACGCATCTGTCTAGAAAGCGAAAAGTCCGGGTCGGAAGTGTGCGTGGTTCGTATCCCGTCTGGGCCCGAAACTTTTCCCCCCTCCATTAGACCATGAGTGGTGGTCTGGGCGCTAGTCTTTCGAATGAGACGATAAACCGAGGTCCCGTGTGTTACAGAAAATTATGCAGCGCACGAAAAAGAACCCACGGCAACAAGAGAGTTGTCCCTGGCAAAATTCTTAGAAAAAAAGCCACTCTGATAGGGAAAGAAATACAGTTGCAGACAAAAAAAAAAAAAAAAAAGATGGCGCTGCTCTTGTGGCGACGTGCTCTCCCTGGGGAGAGCAGCCCGAATTTCACGCAGAGAAATCTCGTGACTTAAGGTGGTATAAATAAATAAAAATAAATAGTACAGATCACTTAGTAATTAAAGGAAAAAAAGCTGTTATGCAATTACACAGAGTGTTTCACAGGTACAAGGAAATGACTGTGAGTGTATTCTTGAAAGTTTTTGACATAAAAACTCAACTAATTTTGTTATATGCATCTGAGGTGTGGGGCGTAAATAGACTAGACTACATCGAAAAAGTACATCCAATAGCCTGTAAAAGATTCTTAGGTGTTCCAACCAGGACACAACAAACAAGATGGTTTATGGAGATTTAAGGCGACTCCCATTGTGCATTAATTCGTATGTGGCTTGTGTAAGATATTGGCTAAGATTAGTTTTCCCACAGGAATAATCCCGGCCGCTACATACCGCCACATCGGCGAAGTTGTGGTAGTGGTCAGGGAAGTGTTCGGAAAGTGCCTAGCAAAGAAGTAGAAGCTAGGGATGGTAGCTCCGGGAGCAACCATCGTAATAGGAATAGTAGTTTTCCTCACCATTTCAGAGGGAAATGGTGCAGAGGAAAAGACAGATTGAGCAGTTTTCCTCATAAGCAGGAAGGAAGTGGCTGTGGTCAAGGGGCGGATTGTTCCAAGTCTCGACCCAACAGCCGGTGGGATGCCCTGAGAGATGGCTCCCATGACAATTTGCTAGTTGGAGGTCAGAGGAGTTGTCTAGTTAGTGTGTGTAGGCCTGGCTTTGAAAACTCCATTCCGGAGAAGTTGAAATGGAAGCCAGTGCCTGCACCAAGAAAGTCTGTAAGTGTTCGGACTCCTGATCTGACCAACAGGTGTGATTTTGTTCCTGTGCAACCTAAACAGTTGCAGGAACAGAGAAATAGTTGTGGACAGCAACCAGGTGTGCTTTTGAAATTGCTGTAGTTTTTTCTGAGTGTCATTTGCTGCATATTTGCATGGTGTAGCATTGTGGGTCTACAGGGTTTATTGCTGAGGTTCATGTTTTTCTAATGTTTGAAAACATGAATGTTTTTGTGTTTTGCATTTTTGGTCCAGTGCAGGACTCAGGTTTTTCATGCATTTTGGGTTGATGTGCTCTACATTTTTGAAGTTGTACAATGTTTGTGCTTAAGGTTTTTGTCCAGTGTCCAAATTAGATTGGACGGGTATGTCTTTAAATACACAATCAGGATCAAGTGGAGGCCTTAAGAGGTTTTTTTTTACCTTGGAGGAATTTTTTGGTTGCATTTTGGTGCATAGCTCACATTGGGTATGTATACATCTTTGTTCAAATTGAGGACTTTCATGTTTGTCTTCAGAGGGGGTCAAGTTTGTTTTTAAATGTTGATACTTTTTGGTAAAAAAGATAGCAACATTTTCCTGCGAAGGGTGCGTGTAACACATCACACAAAAAGAGTACTTTGTGTTGATTGTTACTCAGTATAGCAAAGAAGATAACTCCAATTTACTACAAGGGTAATTTTCTACCGGTGAATTATTTCCCTTGGGTTTAAATTGCCGCCTTTTTGCTAGCGTCCTTTTCCTCCCAGACGGTAGGGAGACGAGCGTCTTTGCTCGAGATGTTCCCCATTAAGGTACGGTTGCTCTTTTTAAGCTAACCTAACTTAATTTTGGAAGGGTTTATGAGGCATTTGTCTAATTTTGTGTTTGAAGGTTTCAAGCTTGTGAATTTAGAAGTTATTATTTCGAGCAAGGGAGCAAGTGGCAAATTCGAACTTAGTCTTCAATTTAACGTCTGTTCACTCTAAGTGATATTAGCCGAACTTAGTCATTGTCTTTGTTGTACCAGGTTCGATTTGGGAAAGAATTTTGTTCAGTGAACAAAATGCTGAATACAACTAAGGCTTATCACTCTGTATAATATATGTGTGTAAAAAGCCTTGTATAGTTTTGTAATGATTGTTATTATTAAGAATGCAAAATTATATTTTTTGTGAGGAATAACATAGTAATGTTAAACAGGTGCAGTGACTTGGGAATGTCATTGGGGATTCATTGATTTGAATTAATGTGAGTTAATGTTTACACAGTTTCATAGGATAGACCATCAGCTGTCCTCAAGTAAATGAAACATGTGTAAGACTAGTTATTGTACACAACGATTTTAGTGGATACGTTTGATTTGTTGTGAGGATAATTATTCTCATAAAAGTTGGGAAAGAGGTAAGCTGAGAATACATTTTAAAGATTGGTTTTATTATGGCAAACTCTGGTTAGAGTTTCCGTTTTGCTGTGTGGGTCTTGTGATGTTTGGTATCCCTGATCCTGTGATAGTGTTTGATTTTATGAAGAGATCAAATGGTTTATTGATTGTTCCTTTTATTTCAGGAACATCGCTAACGTCGCTAACATCGTCTCATCGTAGCATGGCTAGCATCGTCTCCGTTCATCATCTCATTGTCTCTGTATCATCATAGCATCGTTATCATCGGTTCATGTTGTGAATCTTTTGATCCCTGAGCTGAGATGATCCACGATTGATGATTGGTTGTGTTTGAGGACTGGACAAAATAATTAACAGAATAGTTTGTGTTTTTAATTGTATTTGTAATACAATTGGTGATGTGTGTGATTTAGTAGTAGAAGTAGTAGAATAAATTTGTGGACCCAACTTGCTTGGCCTGAAGAATTACATTGAATGAATGTTGTTGTTCATCACATTCATAGTGTTTCAGTGTGATTGCTGAGTGAGTTGAGGTAATAATTTTCATTTCTACTTACTGTCTCCCTTTTATAGTTCTTTTCTATTTTTCTTCTATCCTCTTCCTATCCCCCCTTTATCACTCCCAGCCTACCAGTAGGTGAGCCCTAATCCTCTTTAGGGATACTAAAGATAATAGGATAAGTTTAGGATCCCATTTCTGGTGCCGGATTGGATGGTGCCGGGAATCGGGGTGGCTACCTAAAGAATTCCTGATTAGGACTCTCTACAGGATGATGACAGATTACCCCACAGAGCTTATATTATGTTATTTGAATTGGACAGGTGTGACAAAAGTTGTTGGGTTTCAAATGTGAAAGATATTATGTGCGAGACTGGTTATGGTTTTGTCTGGTTTGCAGCATAGAGTGGGAGATGCCAAAATGTTTTTGAGGGCGTTTAAACAAAGACTAGTTGACTGGTTTATACAGGAATGGGATGGAACTATAAGAGAACGAGAAAGATATCAGATATATAATTAATATAAAACAGTTTTTGAAAGAGAAAAGTATGTAAACGACATGGACATTTATTGCTTCCGGGTTGCTATCACCCAGCTAAGATTTGGCGTACTCCCAATTAATAACAATATACTTAGATATAGTGAATCTGCTCAGGATAGAAATTGTTCCTTTTGTGATAATCAAGTTAAAAATGAATACCATTTTTTGTTTCACTGCAGCCTTTACAAAGACCTCAGAGATAAAATCCTTAAGGAATCGTCAGAAGTATCTTTTTACGTTTTGCTTAAGTCATTGAATGTAAATCACAGGCATAATGTATCCAGATTTGTTTTCCATGCAGTCAATAGAAGGAAGATGATACTTGGCTTATAATAATGGGCAGCTTATACTTGTCTGTTGGTGTTTGGTATTTAATGTACTATGTTACTGCACACATGTTCTGTTTATTTTTTTTCTTTCTCGTTGTGAAAATGCATACATATTATTATTATTATCATTTTTATTTCTTATTTTGTTGGAAGGGAAGCAATTTGATATCCATGATGCAGTTTTCCCTAGACTCATCTCCTCTACCCATTGCTTTTATTCTCTATAAAATTATCATAATGAAGCTTTTGTATTAGTTCTATATTTTGGGAGCTGAACATTGTTGACATAGCATTTGATGAAAATGATATTATGTAGGTTCAGAATAAGGATGATGTTAAAGAACGTTAGTTTGTTCACGTAATTCAGGTGAATGCCCTAAACACTTGATGCAGTTGCTTTGAGGAGAAGATGATATACGATAATGAAATGCGAACTTCAACCCTCTTCGTTTATGCTAAGTCATTATTAATGTAGCGATTAGCATGAACATTACGATAAACAGTCTCACATGGGGAGAGTTAGAAGTGTTTGTATACATTCGAGTGTAAATTCATGATTGACTATGTGTGAAATGTTTTCCATGTTTTATATGTTTCATCACCTTCATCCCCCCCACCCCATTTGCTGTATTGTGGCCTAAGGCCGACGTACCATTAAACCATTTCAGAGTTCAGAGTTCAGAGTTCTCTCTCTCTCTCTCTCTCTCTCTCTCTCTCTCTCTCTCTCATGTGAAATGCATGTCTCAAAGACTATACCAAATGACTAAAATCAAACATTGTCTTGACTTTCATTCAAGAAAACTATTCTTTCAAGCTTATATACAATCTTCAATAGATTATGCTTCAACCCTGTGGGATTCTGCTAGTGCAAACACTACGAAACAATTATTTAGTCTGTATAAACGTGCTCTTAAACTGGTTCTTCTGAAGAAGACTACCTTACTAGAAGTGGATTATACTCAGTTAAATATTCTTTCCCTACACCAAAGACTAAGATTTAACAAAGGCCTCATGATGTTTAAGATAATGACAGGAACTTTTCCCTCATCCTTAAAAGACAAGTTCCCAATGAATCATTCCAGAAATACTGAAAAGCCGAGTGTCCCAATCCCAAGAATAGATTTGTTCAAATCTAGCTTACTTTACTCAGGCCCTGTGCTGTAGAACTCTCTTCCTGACTCATTTAGACAACACCAATCATTAACAATCTTCAAAAGTCATTTTTTCATCCACTTGATGCATCAAAAATAAAAATCCACACTTGATCTGTTGGAAACAAAGTAAACGTATCCTCCCTTACATTATACCAAATTATCCTCTCACAGTCAGTTACCAACTCGCCCCCCTTCTAAAACATCCCAGATTCCCAATGAGCACCAAGGCAAAACTCATCAACGCCATCTTCGTTCCAACACTCACATACCAGTGTCAGACATGGGCCCTAACAAAAGCCTTAGAGAGAAAATTGGTCACATGTGAAATGCGCTGCCTGAGAAAAGCTGTCAACAAGACCAGACGCGACAAGATCAAAACTTAGGTGATCAGAGACATGGTCGGACTAACACCAATTCTCCACCATATTGAACAACAAAGGATCAGGTGGTTTGGTCACCTCACTAGAATGCCGCCCAACCAACCAGCCCTACGGGCTTACACCACCAAATACAATGGCTGGAAAGCCAGAGGTAGACCAAGGAGACGATAGAGCGACTCGTGGCTGACACCGAGCAGCCCATGACCTGTCACTACATCAAGCCTCCCGCCTTGCTGCAGACATACGTCTGTGTCTCCCCGCGACACCGAAGGGCACCAGCGCAGATGAAAGAAAGAAAGAAAGATCCCCTCTCTCTCTCTCCCCCCCCCCCCCCCCCCCTCTCTCTGTATAAGTGTGAATGTTTTACTTGTATATCGCTATTGTGTTACTAAAAATGACTTCTAGAAAAGATTTTTGCCACTATCCTACTTCTTTATGACTCTAGGACGATCTTAACATGTACAATGTTAAATCACAGTGAGTGCTAATGGTGATAGTGTTGATGAATTGAAAACCATATGCAATATTATATGGATTCAAAATGTACTGCTCTCTCTCTCTCTCTCTCTCTCTCTCTTCTCTCTCTTCTCTCTCTCTCTCTCTCTCTCTCTCTCTCTCTCTCTCTCTCCTCCTCCTCTCCATTTATTGTTGCCTATAGATTTAATGGTCGTGTTTACAATTAGTATCCCGTTGAATGATTTATTCAGATTTAATATTTCAGTTCTATTGCGTAAGTTGAGTGTAATTGACATTTAGTGAATGTTTTATTTTGATATCTTGTTTTGAGCGTACCAATTATGTATAGCTAATTCCAAAGTGCAGATGTCCTTTTCTATGACTATACATGATATTCATAAAGATTTAATGTTGGCATTGATGCATGGTGTGAGTGCGCGCGCGCGCGCGCGCGTGTGTGTGTGTGTGTGTGTGTGTGTGTGTGTGTACGTGTGCATGGGGATAAAAATTGCTTATACAATATTTGTTTCATGTAGTTTACTATTGCTGTTGCCTCCCATAAAAGTACAAAGAATTTTTTTCTTTCTGTTAGCCAAAATGATACTATTTACGTGGTTTGTTCTCCTTTATATTG
Source organism: Rapana venosa (assembly GCA_028751875.1). Lineage (NCBI taxonomy): Eukaryota > Metazoa > Mollusca > Gastropoda > Neogastropoda > Muricidae > Rapana > Rapana venosa. The sequence goes on along the minus strand of JAQIHA010001797.1, from coordinate 3,082 downwards.
TGAAGGTTTTGCTTTGGTTCTGTTTTGGTTGGGGTTTGGAGTTGTTGTTTTTTGGAGGGGGGACTATTCGGTTGTCCTCTCTCCCTTGCTGTTGCCACTTTTGTTTTGCTCTTGGTTTCTTGCTTTTTTTTCCAGTTGTTTCTGTGTTTTCTGTTTAGCTTTCTTTCTTACTTGTTGCTAGTTTTTCTCTCTCTCTCTCTATTCGTTGATTTTGGGGGGGATTTTTGTGTAGGTATTTTTTTCCGTATACTGTGTAAGTGTGTACTGCTATGGGCTTTATTTTCTTATATTATCATATATAACCCTAAGGGCGGGGACTGGATGTAAAAAAGCACATGGGTGCTTATTCATTATCCTCGAAATAAAAGAATTTGTCATTGCCACTGTCATTATCTCTCTCTCACATGGTCTCAGTATGATGTTTAATTTAAAATGTCATAACAAAGTTTCACAATGAGGTATAATTGAGATTGACGTCATTCCATCACGTCATAATACCCCCCCCCCCCCCCCCCCATCCCTGAAGAAGGCGAAAGCCGAAATATTGGGGAACATATATATATATATATATATATATATATATATATATATATATACTGGTTGTTCTACTTTTACTTTGTATACTTTATTATATATATATATATATATATATATATATATATTATATATATATATATATATATTATATATATATATATAGCGATGAACCTTGAAAAGCAACAAATCAAAGCCTTTAATTCTTAATTCAAATCATGCACACGCATCCAATCTTGCTTACTTTTACTTTTTTCTTCCGCTTGTACTCTGTGGTGTCGCGGGGGAAACATAACTGTCTGTCTGCTGCAAGGCCGGTAGCTTGGAGGAGGGACAATCCATGGACTTTCAGTGTTTCTGCCACGGAATCACTCCATCATCGCCTGGGTCTACCTCTGGCCATTGTGCCAGAGTACCTCAAGTTGTAAGCACGCAAGGCTGGCTGGTTTGGCGGCATCCGTGTGAGGTGCCCGAACCACTTGGCTCGTTGTTGTTCAATATGGTGTAGGACGGGTGTGGCTCCTACCATGTCTCTGATCGCCTCGTTTCTTATCTTGTCTCTCCTGGTCTTGTTGACGGCTTTTCTCAAGCGCTTCATCTCGCACTTTACAGTTTCTGCTCCAGGACTTTTGTCAGGGGCCATGTCTGGCACTGGTAAGTGAGAGTTGGCAGGAAGATGGCGTTGATCAGCTTTGTTTTGGTGCTCATAGGGACGTTGGGATGTCGCAGAAGTGAGGCAAGTTGATAGCTGACTGCGTTTGCTTTTTGACAGCATGTTTCTATTTTTCTGTCCAGTTTTCCATCTTCTGTGAATGCACTGCCTAAGTACTTGAATTCAGTCGTTCACTTTAGTTGGGCTCTGTAATGTTGATTTTGAGCTTTTCTGGAGTTTTACTGACTGTCATGGCTTCGGTCTTGCTTACGCTGATTTTCACGCCATAGGTTTCACAGCATGTATTGATCTGGTCTGTGCGCTCTTGTAGCTTGTCTTTGTTGTCATTGATCATGACTTGATCATCAGCAAACAGAAGCTAGTTGAGTGCCTCCAGGTCTGAGTTGGCTTCCTTTGTGATCTGGTCCATATATATGATGAAGAGCAGAGGGGAAAGGACGAAGCCCTGTCTCACCCCAGACGTCACAGGGAACCAGTTGGAAAGTCCACTTGGAGTGCGAACTGCGCTCTTGCTATTGTTGTATACAGCTCAGCTGTTATCTAAGAGCTGCCCCTTGATGTCATACTGCTCCAGGACCCTCCAGAGCTTATCTCTGTTCACCCTGTCAAATGTCTTTTCTTGGTAGACAAATACCAGGTGGAGTGCTTGATTGTACTCAAGAGTTCTCTCACTCAGTTGTCTCAGTGAAAAGATTGCATCAGTACAGCCTCTCCCTTTCCTGAAGCCAAACTGAGAGTCACACAGTAGGTGGTCTGCTTTTGCTCTGGAGCGCTGCTCTATGATTTTTGCGTACATCTTTCCTGCATGGCTGAGGAGTGAAATGCCCCTGTAGTTACTACAGTCCTTTTTACTGCCCTTCTTTTTCCATATTGGCACTGCAATAGCGTTCTGCCAGTCTTCTGGAACTCTTCTTTCCTCCCATGCCTTTTGGAAGATGGTTGTGATCCATTTGACTCCAGTCTCTCCACAGGCCAGGATGGCTTCTGTTGTTATGCCATCTGCACCTCCTGTCTTCCCTTTAGGGCTAATCTTGATGGCCCTTCTTACTTCACACTCCAAGATGGTGGGTTCGGAGTGGTCTGGGTGGGTGGGAGTGAATTGTGATTGTGTGTCAGTCGCCCCTGATGAGTTTAGGTCTTTAAAGTAATCCTCCCATCTCTGTATGATCTCATCCTTTTCCTGCAGTGGCTGTCCGTTTGCATCGTCGATCGCAGTGGTGGTGTCAAAGGGTTCCTCCCGTATTCGCATGGCTTTTACACTTTTGTAGCACTCTCTTGGAGAGTGTTTACACATTTCGCTAAGTTCTTCACCATACTTTTTCCATGAAGCCTCCTTTGCTGCCCTCACCACCTGCTTGCTGTTTCTTCTTGCGATCTGTAGTTAACGATGTCATCTTCTTGATTTGACTTCAACCAGATCTTGAGGAGTCTCTTCTTTTCTTTGATGGCCTCCTTGACTTTCTCATTCCATCACGCTGTTGCCTTTCTGGTTCCATTTTCTGTCCTTTCTGTTCATCCAATCATCCATGAATAAGATGAACAGATGCCAAAATCACACACACACACACACACACACACACACACACACACACACACACACACACACACACACACACATCTATATATAGGAAAGACGGTGGCAGGATGGTTAAGACGTTTGCCTGCCAACAAGTAAACCGTGAGGTTCTGGGTTCGATTCCCAGCCTCGCCCTTTCTTCCCAGTTTGACAACAAAAAAATCGAACTGAATGTCAAAGTCCTTCGGATGAGACTATAAACCGAGGCCCCGTGTGCGAACGCATGCAAAACATTTAGCGCACACGTTAAATCCTGTTCCGCATTTCGAAAGAGTAGGCTATTGTGTGCCGGTGGGAAC
>JAQIHA010001796.1:0-10494 GCA_028751875.1 Rapana venosa | reverse complement strand
GGTCAAAAATTTAGAGAACGAAAACCAATGCGGGCTTTCTCGGTTGAGTATAAAATGGGTTGACTTTTAGACTTGACCAGGAAAGGACACTCACCTATCAAAATATCGCCTGGATTTTCGACCCAACCAAGAAGTGGTTGTTTGGATTGTGCACCCGATGGGATAAAAATGTGGTTTGGATTTTGGACCCGATGGGATCAAAAAGTGTTTTGGATTTTGGACCCGATGGGATCAAAAAATGGTTTGGATTTTGGACCCGGTAAGATCAAAAAGTGGTTGGGATTTTGGACCCGGTGGGATCAAAAGATGGTTTGGATTTTGGACCCGATGGGATCAAAAAGTGGTTTGGATTTTGGACCTGATGTGATCAAGAGGTGGTTTGGATTTTGGACCTGATGTGATCAAAAGGGGTAAGATGATCAGATTTTGAAATCGTGGTATGGATTTGAGACGTCATCAGGAAAAACGCGGGTTGGGTTTTGAACTCGATCAGCAAATCATAAGCCGGATATTGTTTCCGACCAGTAAACAATGTGTTGGATTTTTGAAGCCTTTTCCCTTTCCATTAGTTATGGATGTCCGCAATACTACACGGATGCATGCGATTACTGATTAATCCTTTCAGAACAAGCTATGTATTTTGTTTAAATTAACACACGTCATTAACACGGATGCATGCGATTACGGATTCATTCAAATATCCTTTCAGAACAAGCTGTGTTTTTTGTGTAAATTAACATTCATGTTAACACCCCAAATAATCAATATTACACTCGACATGCAAACTGTATATCCATTTATAATGAAAACACTCAAATGAATGTTGTACATATACACTCATACATGTTCATTATATCATCTATGCATGTTTTTTATGGACCAAGTGAAAAATTCATTGACTGCACCACCCAACCAATTCAGTCGAAAATTTGTGTTTCAACCATTCATCATATAACAGGTTGAACAGATTTCAGCAGAAAATGGACAAAAAGTGTTTTAGATTACTTTACAATCTCCCTTCGGATACCTGTCTTCTTCGTCTGCTTTATCGTTTCAAAGAATGCACACAGCTTTTGGGGAAAGAGGATCGGATCTTGAAATCGTGGTATGGATTTGAGACGTCATCAGGAAAAACGCGGGTTGGGTTTTGAACCCGACCAGCAAATCATAAGCCGGATCCACAATGTGTTGGATTTTTGAAGCCCTGTCCCTTTTCATATAGTTATGGATGTCCGTAATACTACACGGATGCATGCGATTACGGATTAATCCTTTCAGAACAAGTGTCCATTTTGTTTAAATTAACATTCATTTAACAACCCTAATAATCCATATGCAAACATGCAAACTGTGCTTCCATTTTTATGAAAATACTAAAATGAATGATATGCATGTTTTTTTTATGGGACCAAGTGACAAATTAATTGAGAGCACCCCCCAACAATTCAGTCCAAAAATTCAGTTTAAACCTTTAGATATAAACACGTTTGAACAGATTTCAGCAGAAAAAGGCACAAAAGTGTCCTCAGAAATACTTTACAGTCTCCCTTGCTTCGCTGCTTTATCGTTTCAAAGAAAGCAAACGTTTTAACAGGATTGTCCTTGCGTTATTAGGAATGTTTAGTAGTTCATATGTCAGCCAGACGCTGAAAAAGTGCCTAGAAAACTCTCCTTTGATAAAGATGTTGAAAATTACACCTTCCATCATCAATCGCTGATTCTGTCTGCACAGCAATGACTAGACCCCACAAAAAAATAATAAGACTGTCTCCGATTGTGATTAAACGCACTTTTAGATTATCACTATTTCTGTTGTTTCAGTCCCTTGACAGCAGCACGAAGTTCAATTAGGTTATCACTATTTCTAGTTCCTGACAGAGCGAAGTTCAAGTCGGTGTGTTGGTGAAGATTGTGTCAGATTTCAGCAGATAGAAAATGGGCTGCATAGGTAACAGGTTTTGCTGCATATACAGCAACATACACTGACAAGTAATACGATGTAAGAAGACCTTTATCATTAACCATCATTACAAAGCAGGTCTCAGTCTTGCTTAAACGGCATAGTCGTTAGTGTGAGTGTGAGTGACGGAGTGAGTGATATGAGCGTGTGTGTGTGTGTGTGTGTTTGTGTGTGTTGTGTGTGTTTTGTGTGGGGCGTGTGTGTGTGTGTGTGTGTGTGTGTGTGTGTGTGTTTGTGTGTTTTGGGGTGTGTGTGTGTATGTGTGCGTGCGTGTGTGTGTGGGGTGTGGTGTGTGTGTGTGTGTGTGTGTGTGTGTGGTGTTGTGTGTGTGTGTGTGTGTGTTGTGTGGTGTTTGTGTGTGTGTGTGTGTGTGTGTGTGTGTGTGTGTGTGTGTGTGCGTGGCGCGCGTGTTTTTTGTGTGTTTTGACAGAATGTCAACAAGACTTCGGAGAGCAAAAACCAATCGGCCTTTCAAGGTTGAGTCTAAAATGGTATTGGATATTAGATCTGCGGGAAAAGGGTGGGTTGCATTTTGCGGAAGGATATATAGGTAGGGTGTGCTTTGAACCTGAAGATATAAATAGGTTGAATTTTAGACTTGATGGAAAGGACTATCACCCATTTAAAAAATGGCCTGGATTTTCGACCCAACAAAAATGGTTTATTTGGATTGTGGACCGATGGGGTGAAAATTGGTTTGGATTGTGCACCCCAAAGGATGAAAAAGTGGATTGGATTTTGGACCCGATGGGATTAAAAAAAGTGGTTTGGATTTTGAACCCGGTGGGATGAAAAGGTAGTTTGGATTTTGGACCCGGTGGGATCAAAAGGTTGTTTGGATTTTGGTGGTTTGGATTTTGGACCAGATGTGATTAAAAGGGGGATTGGAAAGAGGATCGGACCTTGAAATCGTCGTATTGATTTGAGTCGTCATCAGGAAAAACGCGGGTTGGGTTTTGAACCCGACCAGCAAATCATGAGCCGGATTTTGATTCCGACCAGTAGACAATGTGTTGGATTTTTTAAGGCCTTTCCCTTTCCATTAGTTCTGTAACTAATTTTTGTCCGCAATACTCCACGTCATCTACACGGATGCATGCAATTACGGATTCATTAAAATATCCTTTCAGAACAAGCTTCGTATTTTGTTTAAATTAAAACACGTCATCCACACGGATGTATGCGATTACGGATTCATTCAAATATCCTTCGAGAACAAGCTGTGTATTTTGTTTAATTAACAATCATTTTAACACCCCAAATAATCCGTATTACACTCGACAAGCAAACTGTGCATCCATTTTATATAAAAACACTAAAATGTATGTTTGTTGTACATATACACACATACATTACTACATATACTCTCTCTATGAAAGACCACATTAGTAATCGTCTGCAGAGCATGCTTTCTAGAGCTTGCGCCGTATTGCACACATTAAGAAATTCTTGCCTCGTGATGCAGTGATCAAGCTTGTTTCAGCGACCGTCTTGTCGCGACTGGACTATTGCAACTCCTGTTTTATCGGTATAAGTGATGACCAGTTTACACGCCTGCAGCAAATTCAGAACTCTGCTGCCAGGCTCATCCTTGGAAAGAGCAAAAGGGACCATGTGACTCCCATGCTTAGGGAGCTTCATTAGTTACCTGTAAGGGCACGCTGTCAGTACAAAGTTGCGGTCTTGGCATACCGTCACTCTGAAGGCTCGCTTGCTCCATCTCTGTCAGCTGACTTGAAATCATGCACCACAACTTGAACCCTGCGGTCTTCGAATGATAACTTACTTGTTGTACCCCATTACAACCTCAAAACCGCAGGTCGTAGATCTTTTGGTGTTGCTGCGCCCACGATCTGGAACTCTCTGCCACCAGCCGTCAGACATGCTCCCACTTTATCCCAGTTTAAGTTTTCATTGAAGACACATCTCTTTAATGTATTTCTTAGTAGCTAATTATGTGCTTGTCTTACGGTCGCCGTTTGTCACACTGTAGGCTACTTCATGTGCATGCCTGGCTGTTGGTTATGGGTTTTTGTTTGTTTGTTAGTTATGTTATTGCTAGTGCCTTTTCTCTTGAGTGTACTGTTAATTGCCCTGCTAGTGTGTGCCCGGACGCAAGTGTGTGCCTCTACAGTGCGATAGGTATCTCTGGTAAATTTATTTGCACTTTAGAAATGCTCATTATCATTGTTGTTGTTGTTGTTGTTGTTGTTGTTGTTATTATGTGCTGTGTGTGCATGTGTATAGATGCGCATGGTATGAAAGCGCTATGAGTCATTGCTTTGAGAAATGTGCTATATAAATGCTATTCATTATTATTATTATTATTACATGTCCATTATATCATTTAATACATGCTTTTTATGGACCAAGTGACAAATTCATTGACAGCACCACCCAACAAATTCAGTCCACAAATTCAGTTTCAACCATTTAGCATATAACACGTTGAACAGATTTCAGCAGAAAAGGCACAAAAGTGTCTTCAGAATACTTTACAATCTCCCTTCGGATACATGTCTGCTTCGTCTGCTTTATCGTTTGAAAGAAAGCAGCCAGCTTTAACAGGATTGTCCTTGTGTTATTAAGAATGTTCAGTAGTTCATACTGTCAGTCAGACGCTGAAAAGTGCATAGACACTCTCTCCCTTTGATAAAGATGTCGAAAATTACCCCATTCCATCATCATCGCTGATTTCTGTCTGCACAGCAATGACCCCGACACCACAAAAGAATAATAAGACTGTCTCCGATTGTGATTGACGCACTATTAGATTATCACTATTTTTGTTGTTTCAGTTCCTGACAGCAGCACGCGAAGTTCAATTAGATTATCACTATTTCTGTTTTTTCAGTTTCTGACAGCAGCACGAAGTTCAAGTCGGTGATGTTTGTGAGGATTGTGTCAGATTTTAACAGATAGAAAATTATTACATAGGTAACAGAATTTGATGCCATCATACAGCTGGGGACGGGATAGCTCAGTGGTCGGAGCACTCGCTTTCCCGCAGGGAAGTTAAGCAGCGTCGAGCTTGGTTACCAGTTGGATGGGTGACCGTTTGCGCGCCTTGGCTTCAGTACAGTTCCCCCAGTTCACCCAGCTGTAAATGGGTACCTGCCCTCTTTAGGGTAAGGGAAGGTTACATCCACATAATGCTTTCTGACACCGAAGGGACCACATCCACATCCACATCAGTACATCCGACACAGCAGGGACCACATCCACATCTATATCAGGACTTCTGTCATTGCAGGGATCACATCCACATCCACATCATGACTTCTGACACTCCAGGGACCACATCAACATCATGACTTCTGAAACCGCAGGGACAACATACACACCCACATCATGACTTCTGACACAGCAGGGGGCCACATCCTCATCATGCTTCTGACACTGCAGGGGAACCAACATCCACCATCCACTTCAGGACTTTGTCATTGCAGGGGTACGTCAAACATCTTCCATCTTGACTACTGACACTGCAGGGACCACATCCACATCATGGTCCTCTCGACACTTGTAGCGCCAAACCACTTCACTGACTTCTGACACTTGCAGGGTCCCATTACAAGCCTCATCATGACTTCGGACACTGCAGGGACCACATCGACATCATGATTACTGACATTGCAGGGACCACATCCACATAATCACTTCTGACACGGCAGGGACCACATCCACAACATGACTTCTGAAAACGCAGGGACCACATCTACATCATGACTTCTGACACTGCAGGGACCACATCCACATCCACATCATGACTTCTGACACTGCAGGGGCTACATCCACATCATGACTTCTGACACTACAGGGACCACATCCACACCCACACCGTGACTTCTGACACTGCAGGGACCACATCCACATCATGACTTCTGACACTGCAGGGGCCACATCCACACCATGACTTCTGACATTGCAGGGACCACATCCACATCATGACTTCTGACACCGCAGGGACCACATACACACCCACATCATGACTTCTGACACTGCAGGGGCCACAACCACATCATGACTTCTGATACTGCAGGGACCACATCCACATCCACATCATGACTTAAGAGAATGCAGGGACAACATCCATATCCATACAATGACATAAGACACCGCAGGGACAACATCCACATCCTGACCTCTGATACTTCAGGGACCACATCCACATCCACATCATGACAAGAGAATGCAGGGACCACATCCATATCCATACCATGATTTAAGACACCGCAGAGACTACAGACACATCATGACTTCTTACACAGCAGGGGCCACATCCACATCATGACTTCTGACACTGCAGAGACCACATCCACATCATGACTTCTGACACTGCAGGGGCTACATCTTATCATGACTTCTGACACTGCAGGGACCACATCCACATCGTGACTTCTGAAACAGCAGGGGACACATCCACATCTGGCTTTATGAGTCTGCAGAGGCCACATCCACATCATATCTTCTGACAACGAAGGGACCACATCCACATCCACATCAGGACTTCCGACACTGCAGGGACCACATCCACATCACATCATGACTTCTGACACTGCAGGGACCACATCCGCATCATGACTTCTGAAACTGCAAGGACCACATCCACATCATGACTTCTGACACTGCAGGGACCACATCCACATCATGACTTCTGAAACTGCAGGGACCACATCCACATCATGACTTCTGACACTGCAGGGGCCACATCTTATCATGACTTCTGACACTGCAGGACCACATCCACATCGTGACTTCTGACACTGCAGGGACCACATCCACATCCTGACTTCTGAAAACGCAGGGAAAACTTATCCACATTGACCTCTGATACTGGAGGGCCCACATCCACATCATGACTTCTGAAACGCAGGGGTCAACATCCACATCATGCTTTTTGAAACTGCAGGGCCAATCAATTTTATATTTTAAAACTAAAAGGGCCCCTTACTCTGATTTGACACTGCGGGGACCACCCCAATCTGACTTCTGATATGCAGGGGCCACACCCCCCATCCCACAGGCTTTTAAAATGCCAGGGGAAACTCCACATCATGACTTTTGCGGGGGACCAAATACACCCCAAATCATGCCTTCTGACCCCGCGGGCCACACCACACCCCAATGACTTTGAATGCGGGGCCCCACAACCAACATTTTTTCACTGGGGGGACCAAAACCGATCTTTGACTTCTAAAATGCGGGGAAACCACGAAAAATGATTTGAAACGGGGGAACCCATCCACATAGACTTTACCTGCATGACCCCAAACCCCCTTCTTTGACTCTAAACTGCAGGGCCCATCACATGTTCTGAACGCAGGGCCCCACCACATCAGATTTGAACCAGGGCCAATCCATTTTATGCCCTTAAAAAAGGAAAAGAAACACCCACATCTGACCTTGAACTAGGGACCCACCAATCATGATTTGAATGCAGGGCCAACATCACCCCCAAATACATGACTTGGCCCGAGGGACCACATCCAATTCTTAATGCGGGGAACACCCACATCGGCTTTGACATGAGGACCACTCCCCAATCATGACTTCTGAATGGGGGGGCCCAAAAACCACATCTGACTTTGCTGCAGGGATCCAAAACATCCCTCTGCCCTTTGCTTTTGGGGACAAACATCCAATAGATTTCTGACATGCGGGGGGAAAACCCCAAATCATGATTCTAATTCCGGGACCACATCCACATAGACTTTGAAACTGAGGGACCCATCCACATCAGACTTTGACACTGCGGGGGCCACATCTTCATGCTTTAACACTGCGGGGCCAATTTATCTGACTTGGGGACCCCAGGGACCACTCCCATCAGGGACTTCTGAAACCGGGGTCCACCACATCATGCTTCTAAAACCTACGGGGGCCCACATCCACATCACACTTTTGACACGCGGACCCATCAGGCTTCTGACCGAAAAGACCACATCCACATTTGATTTTCTGACACAGAAAAGGGCGCCCCACTCAGACTTTGACACTTGGGGACCATATCCCACCACAGCGACTTTTGAAAATGCGGGGACCACATCCCAAGGGCTTCTGACACTAAAAGGCCCACACAATCCCATATGGTTTTTGAAAACCGAGAAACCATATCCACTGCACATCTGTTTTTCTGACCCGAATGGACCTTCACATCCACATCATGTTTTGACCCAGGGCCCTCCGCACAGATTTGACACTGAGGGACCACATCACATCACGGTTTCGACAGAGGACCACACCATCCTATCAGAGAAAAATGCGGGAAACATCCAATCATGACTTTTGAAACTGTAGGCCCCACATCAACATAATGACTTCTAATCCGCAGGGCCACATCACATCATGCTATCTGACACCGGCGGGGGCCAAAATCCACATCATGTCTTCTGAAAACCGAGGGACCAATCCACATTCACACATGATTTTTCTGAAAACTGCAGGGACCACATAAAACACCACATCATGACTCCAACGCAGGAAAACAATCCACATCATGATTTAGACCGCAGGGACCAATCCACATCATGACTTCTGAAACTGCAGGGACCACATCCCCCCATCCAATAAATGACTTTGAACTGTAGGGACCACATCCACATCATGTTTTGACACTGCGGGGACCACATCCACATCCTGGCTGACATTGCAGGGACACACCCAAACATCTTGACTTCTGACAACTTGCAGGGACCAAATCCACATCAGACTTTCACACTCCCGGGACCACATCCACATCATGACTTTGAAAACGCAAGGCCACACCCACATCATGATTTTGACACTGCGGGGGAAACCAACATCCACATCATGACTTCTGACATGCAGGGAAACATCCACATCATGACTTCTGACACTGCGGGACCACTTTCCACATTTATGACTTCCACACTGCAGGGAGCAACACCAAATCATAGCTTCTGACATTGGAAGACCACATCCACATCCACATAATGACTTCTGACACTGTAGGGACCATATCCACATCCACATCATGACTTTTGACAATGCACAGACGACATCCACATCATGGCTTCTAACACTGAAAGGACCACATCCACATCCACATCATGGCTTCTGAAAACGCAAGGACCACATCCACAGCCACATCATGATTTGTGACACCGAATGGACCATATCCACATCCACATCATGACTTTTGACACTGCAGGGACCACATCCGCATCATGACTTCTGACACTGCAGGGACCACATCCATATCACGACCTCTGACACTGCAGGGACCACATCCACAACCCAATCAGACTTTCAATATGCAGGACCACATCCACATCCATATCATGACTTTCTGCACTGCGGGGTACAATCCAACCCACTAGACTTTGGACTTCCCAGGGACCAAAATCCACATCATGACTTCTGACACTGGAGAGACCACACCCCACACCATCATGATTTGACACTGCAGGGAAACACCCACATCACACTTTGACAATGCAGGGACCACATCCACATCTATCCCAAAGACTTCTGAAATGCAGGACGGAAAACACATCGAAATCATGACTTTTGACACTGCAGGCCACACCCGACATCATGACTTTGACACTGCAGGAACCACATCCCCATCCACATAATGACTTCTGACACTGCAGGGTCACACCCACATCATGAGTTCTGACACTGCAGGGACCACATCCACATCATGACTTCTGACACTGCAGGGACCACATCCACATCCATATCGTGACTTAAGGCACTGCAGGGACCACATCCAAATCAAGACCTCTGACACTGTAGGGACCACATCCACATCCACATCATGACTTCTGACACTGCATGGACCACATCCACATCCATATCGTGACTTAAGACACTGCAGGGACCACATCCAAATCATGACCTCTGACAATGTAGGGACCACAACCACATCGTGATTTTCTGACACTGCGGGCATATGTTTTACCACATAAATGACTTCTGAAACTGCAGGGACCACACCCCACATCATGACTTCTGAAACGGCGGGGAACCACATCCACATCATAACTTCTGACACTACAGGGACCACATCCCACATCATGATTTTGAAAACGCGGGGACCACATTACATCATGACTTCTGACACTGCAGGGACCACATCCGCTTCCACATCATGATTTCTGACACTGCAGGGGCTACAACCACATTCTGACTTCTGACACTAAAGGGACCACATCCACACACACATTGTGACTTCTGACACTGCAGAGACCACATCCACATCCACATCATGACTTCTGACACTGCAGGGGCCACATCCACACCATGACTTCTGACAATGCAGGGACCATATCCACATCATGACTTCTGACACTGCAGGGGCCACATACACACCCACATCATGACTTCTGACACTGCAGGGGCCACAACCACATCATTACTTCTGATACTGCAAGAACCACATCCACATCCACATCATGACTTAAGAGAATGCAGGGACCACATCCACATCCATACCATGACATAAGACACCGCAGGGACAACATCCACATCCTGACCTCTGATTTCGGCCCCATCCAATCAAACTC
>JAQIHA010001795.1:0-10483 GCA_028751875.1 Rapana venosa | reverse complement strand
CAGGGGCAACTAAAATTGAAGGTGACCCGAAAAAAACTTCACGAGCAAGACCCCAGACCATCAACCCTGAAAGCACACAGGTGCTGGGGGAAAAGAGGTAGAAGAAGCAGTAAGATCCTTGAAAGGAGGCAAGTCACCAGGGATTGACAACATCCCGGCTGAGCTCATCAAGTACGGAGGCCCAGAGATGATCAAGGCACTAACAATCATCTGCCAACGCATCTGGACCAGCAAACGAGTGGCCTGAACAGTGGACCCAATCCATCATAGTTCCACTTCCAAAGAAGGGAGACCTGAAGAAGTGCCAAAATTACAGAACAATCAGTCTGATAAGCCATCCAAGCAAAGTTATGCTACGCATTGCCTTGAACAGACTGAAACCACAAGCAGAAGAAATCCTATCAGAAGAACAGGCAGGATTCAGACCAGGCGAAGCACTGTCGAGCAGATCTTCAACATCAGAATGCTCATAGAGAAGCATCTCCAACATCAACTACAGCTCTACAACAACTTCATTGACTTCAAGAAGGCCTTCGACCGTCAAGCGTCAAGCGTCAAGCGTCAAAAATTTTATTTCCAGATGGTACATTGAATAAGCAATGCATTTGCTTTTTTTCATCAAGCCATCTATCTAAGAACAAATTTCGTAATGATTATACTAAGACACTACATTATTGCATCGTTTACCATTAAATTAAACCAAGGAAAAAATCGATAAGGAAATACATTTAAAATACAATATTACCACATATACATATACACGCACACACATACTCATGCACACCTGAGCGCGTGCGCGCTCACGTCCACACACACATTTAAATAAAAAATGTTTTAAGAATTAAAAAAAGAAAATCATAAAACGTCAGGACACACAAATTACTTCACTTACTGTTTCATCCGTTTTTTCACGTTTATACTTTAGATAATAAAAAAGATACAGGAATAAAACGTTAGAAAATACTAGGCATTCGTCATTACTGACAATGTTACCTTCAATGACCTCCCTCCTCTCCTCCTCCTCCCAGCAAACGTGTGCTTTTTTGCGCTCATACTTTTCAAATAGCGCTTTTTTTAAAAATGACATATTCACACAATAACTATCCAAGCAAGAGAAGTCAAATAAGTTACAATATGATTATTATAATAGCGATACAATTATAACAACAATCACCCATCACCATGAGACAACAATATAACAATGATCCCCATCACCATGAGACAATAACATAACGATGATAACAGAAAAGCATTGGAAAGGATGGGGGTGGGGGAGGAGTATCAAGGGGGAAGGGGAAATACACCTTCAATCAATAGAGAAATAATAATTTAAAAAAAAAAAAAACAATTATTCAAACAAGTAGAACCCCTAATGATACGAATTCAAAAGCCATAATCAACTGGACTATCAAAACTAAAAACAATATCAAAGTAAAACAGTATCGCTTATATAGTACTAATAATCTAATCTCTAACTGCAATAAAAACAACATCCACGATTAAAATCTATTGAATTAGACAAGACAAAGGGATGAGGAGAGGAGAGGAGAGGAAAGGAGAGGAGAGGAAAGGAGAGGAGAGGAGGAGAGGAGAGTAGAGAGGAAGAGAGATGAGGAGAGAGAGGATGAGAGAGAGAGAGGAGAGATGAGAGAGAGAGAGAGAGAGAGAGAGAGAGAGAGAAGGACACACTATCAGCTATCAGGTCTACCATAAAAAGATTTTTTTTTAAATTTCCTCCTTTCCACCTGTTTCAACATTGCAGATTATTTACTAGCTTGCATAGATTCTCTTACTTCTTTGCATAATTAGTGTGCCTCTTTCCTGCCTCCCCCTCCCTCCACACATATAGAGTGTGTGACTGTAGAATTTCTAGTCACAGTAAGATATACTTGAATTTTTGTTGTTGTAGGAATACATTAGTGCTGGTAAATGTAAGTATGGTTTATTTTGCCGTATTAATCATGGTTGATTTGCCTTATTAGTCAATTCCTAGGCATTCATGCATTAAATGGCTTTTTAGCTGTGCCTTGAACTGATTTTTGTTTTTGATACATTTTAAGCGTTTTGGGAGCTTGTTCCATAAGTCACTACCTGAGTACAAGAAGCTTGTTTTGTAAAGATTATTTCTTGGTCTCGGAAATGGTTAGTAGATGATTATGTCTGTGTTCATTGATTTTGAAGCTATTGGTGATCTTTGGAGGGGCATTTCCATTGATAACTTTCTGGACAAATAGAGCTTTATTTAGATAAAGTCTGTTTTTGAAGGTTAGGATATTTGTTTTCTTATAATCGTTGATGGGTTAGGGAGCTTGATTGTAGTAGAACAAGTTTCAGTGCTCTTTTATATAATCTATGAATCAATTTTAAATTTGTATCACTGCAGCTGTCCCAAAGAGATGAAGCATAGTCAAACTATAGGCAAAATAGGCCGCAAAAAAAAGGTTTGCGAGAGTGGTTATTCAGAAAATGTTTTATTTTTGATAACTGAAGTAGCTTGTAAGAAAGACGTTTCCTAGCGCCATCACATGGTCGGTCCAAGTAAGATTTTTGTCAATAATTACACCCAGAATTCTGTGGGAGTCAACTTCTTCAATTACTCTTTTATCTATCAACAGAGGTTGGAATTTATCTTTCATTTTTTGTCTCTTTTGTCTTGCTAGTACATACATACACTTAGTTTTTCGCGTATTTAAGGACATATGGTTTAGCTTAGTCCAAGTAACCAATCTCTCAATACTGTTTTGAAGTTTTAGTGTAAGTCTGTGGGGGTCAGAATCACTACAATAGAGGAATGTATCATCAGCAAACATTTCACAGCTACATTCTAGAAATTGGGTAAGTCATTTATATAGATTGAAAATAGATGTAGACCCAATATTGACCCTTGTGGTACTCCATGTTTAATAGGTACTAGTTCTGATGTTTGATTATTTGCAGTTACTGCTGCTGCCTATTCGACAAAAAGCTTTTCAAAAGATTTATCATTTCTGGTGTTAGTTTATACAAGTGAAGTTTACGCAATAATAGGGAATGATTGATTACATCAAATGCGTTTTCAAAGTCAACAAAAAGAAGGCCTGTATATTTATTTTCATTGATGTTGTGTAGGAGATTGTCTGTAATTTGTGTAAGAGTTGTGTGACAGGAATAGTTTTTTACGAAAACCTGACTGATCTTCATTTAATAGATTGTTGTTTACAAGTAGGAATATACGGATTTTGGATATGTTTTTCAAGGGTTTAGATAAGACAGACAGAATTGAAATTGGTCTGTAATTTGAAGGACAAGCAGTATCACTGATTTGTGGACTGGTATGATTTTTGCTATTTTAAATATGGCAGGAAAGTTGGTTTTCTCTATGCACAAGTTATACAATGTATGTCAGTGTCCCAGCTATAACTGACACAAGCTTATTATTTCTTCCATCTAGATTGTCTAAACCACGTGTTCTGGAACTTTTTTGAAGAGACAGGCTTTTCAAGGACGTCTGTGATTGTCATTGGCAGTAGTTTAAATGGGAATTTTATTTCTTTTGATTCGATATATTGTTTATAGTAATGGAGATCATTTTCATTTGACTTGTCATTTGATATTACTTTGTCAGCAATGTTTGAGAAGTGGTTGTTCAATTCATCAGCTGATATATCTTTAACTGTCTGTTGACTTTTTGATATAGGTTTATTACATAATGTATTGATGGCTTTCCATACTTGTCGAGAGTCGGTTGTTGTAGTTAACAACTTTTGAATGTAATCACGTTTTGATTTGCGTTTTAGTGAAGTTACTTTGTTTCTTTGTGCTCTGAACTGCTCATTTGAACCATGTGTTTTCAAATAGTCTCTTAGGTGTATTTCGGATTCTATGTCTTTTGTTATCCAAGGTGGTTTGATTTTTTCTTGAACTCTTTTTTTTATGAAAGGGGCATGTTTGTCGTATACTGAAGTAAATGTCCTAATCCAAAATTCAACAGCTTCATCAGGGTCTCGGATTTGGTATATGGCATGTAATGGCGAGTTTGTCAAGTCTGAAAGGAAATCTTGCTCGTTAAAGTTTTTAAATTTCCTGTAAAAATAGTTTTATGCCCTACTTTAGGTATTTTGATACGATTTTTAAACCAAGTAAAGCACACTGGATTATGATCACTGCATCCACATGAGGGAGCACATACTTCTGTTATGTGTTGTTTTGTAGTAGTGTAGATATGATCTATTAATGTTTTAGAGTTATTTGTTATCCGAGTTGGTCTATCTATTAGTTGTTCTAGGCCATACATAGTAATGTTGTGGCTCCATTTTGGTTTAGGTTTTAATAAGTCTATATTAAAATCCCCAAGAATAATTGTTTCATTGTTTAAAAGTATTACCTCGTCCATAAGGGAGTTGACCGAGTGTGGCAAGAAGCTCTGTGGCAAGTCATGAGAGGCTATAACTTTGACGAGGACCTGATTCAAGTCATCCAGGCGCTGTATGACAGCTCCCACAAGCTGTCCTCATGGGTGGAGAAAGGGGAGTTCTTCCGGCTTCAGTTGGAGTTCACAAGGCTGCCCGCTTTCCCCGCTTTCAACGTTTCCAAACACATGAGGGCCCTCCACTTCAAACCAACAATACAAAAGGGGGGGCATTAAACCTTTTTAGGAAAACGATCCCTGCGGTAGTACTGCAAGGTTGTGGTTGGTATTTGACACGTTTTTGTAGGTCTTTGTACTTTCGGCGCTGTGGACACAAATGAAAGAAACGGAAAAGGGAGATGAGCATAGGAAAAAGGCGAGAGAAGAGAGAGGAGAGGTGAGAGAGGATGAGAGAGAGGAGAGAGGGGGAGAGTGAGGGAGGATGGAGAGAGAGGACGGAGAGGGACGAGAAGGAGAAGGAGGAGAGGGAAGTGAGAGGAGGAGGAGTGGAGAGGAGGGAGAGGGAGAAGAGAGAGGAGAGAGGAGAGGGAGTAGGAGATTAGAGTAGAAGAGGAGAGGGGGAGAGAGGGAGGGATAGCGGGAGATGGAGTAGGAGATTGAGGAGTGAGGGAGAGAGAGGGAGAAGAGGAGAGATGCGGAGACGGAGAGAGAGGATGAGCGAGTAGAAGGAGGAGGCAGAGGAGCGAGAGAGGAGAGAAGAGGAGGAGGGAGATTGGGGGGGGGAGAGAGAGGAGATGAGAGAGATTAGGGAGAGAGAGAGAGAGGAGGGAGCGCACACACTTCTCAAACACACACAACACACACACACACACCTCACACCACAAAGGAGGACAACACACCAAACACACACGCACATACACACACACACACACACACACACACTTTCACGGACACACCACTCCACACACCAGAGAAGGGAGGGGAAGATAGCGAGGGAGAGAGAGAAGGACGATGAGAGAAGAGCAGGGAGGAGAGAGAGAGAGAGAGAGAAGAGAGAGGGAGAGAGGAGAGAGAGCACCCACACACCACACACACACACACACAAAGAGACACACACACAACTCAAACGCCATACAGAGAGAGAGAGACGAGAGAGAGATGAGGGAGAGGGAGGGAGAGAGAAGGGAGTGAGATGCAGAGATTGACGAGATGAGAAGGAGACAGAGAGATGAGGAGAGAGAAGGAGAGAGAAGCCGTGAGATGTGAGAGAGAGAGAGAGTGAGGAGGACGAGTGAGAGAGAGAGAGAGATGAGATTGAGAGGAGGTGAAGGAGAGAGAGAGAGGAGATGAGAGAGAGGTAGGAGATGGAGAGAGTGAGAGACGAGCACACACTCACACACAACTTACACGGTCACACCACAAATAAACTAAAAACAAAAACATACACACACACACACTTACAACACACACACACAACAACACACACACACACACACAAAACAAAACAAAAAACATTCAAGGGCAACAAACCCCCTCCTCCAATCGGACCCCCCCCCCCTCCACCACACACACACACCACCACACACCCACCAAACACTACACACAAGCACATACACATACTCAAACTCACACACCACCCACATACACACTCACACAAAGAGATACACACACAAACTGAACTGTACGGCCTGAACTGTACGGCGCTGAAATGTTGGCGCCTGAAATGTTGGCGCTGAAAATGTTGGCGCTTGGAAATTGTGGAAATGGACGTGTTACCGATGTTTTCATATGGATATAAACAGAGGGGGAGAGGGGAAAAGTGATATTGTTAGCCTGGTGGTAAAGCGTAGAAAGAAAAAAAGGTGGGAGGAAGAGGAGATGAGACAGACAGACAGACAGACAGACACATTACAGAGACAAGGACAGAGGACAGAGAATGAAACCCTTTTATTATTGAATGTATCTTTATTTTTCAAGGGTAACTAGAATAAAGCATACGCATACTTTTTTCTTTCATCCGGCCCTTGCGTTGATTAGGGGACCATCAACAAAAAACAGAGGGGGAAAAAATAAAACCCCTATACAACATAATGACAACATGTTTTAAAAAGAATAAGTGAATATTTAACAATAACAATAAAACCCCAACTGACCTGAACATTATTTTCAAGAGATTCATAGATTATTATATTTTGGTTGAGAAAAGAAATTGCGGTTCCATTAATTGCATAGTTCTCAAATGATCGACATTAACATGAAAACTGGTCACACTGATGAGAGGAGAGATGAGAGAGAGAGAGGAGAGCGAGAAGAGAGAAGGAGAGAGTGAGGAGTAGTGGAGAGAGGGAAGAGAGAGGAGGAGGAGAGAGAGAAGAGAGAGACTGATGGAGAGACGAGAGAGAGAGAGAGAGAAGGAGGGAGATTTTATTTCAAGTAAGGCTTATGCTCCTTTAGGAACGGGCGTGAACAGCCAAACAAATTTAAGTGATACACAAAATATATACACTATACTTTTCAAAACATTTCATTCAGATTTTGAACAAAATGTTTGATGTCACGTCTACAGCAATAGCATCTTTCAGATTTTTAGCAAATTAATGATCTAATACTACAAACAGATTGAACGGACATAATTATTATTCAGATCTTTAAACAAAAAGGAACAACTTTATGTTAAACTACAACATAACAATTATTCTGGATTTATTAACAAATCGAACTAAAACCACCCGACCCATGTTGGTACGACATCATCGCACACACGCACGCACGCACCACACCACACACACACCACAAAATTCACACACACACACACACAAACTCACACACACACACACACACACACACACAAGGGATAGCCTAGATGGTTAGAACATTACGCTCGCATCCTGACGACCGGGTTCGATTCCAGTTTCAAGGGGATATATCCCCTGGACGTTAGCATAACTGTTGCTGACTCCCTCTCCCAAAAGTCCTTCGGATGAAACTTATAAACCGAATGTTCACGTTGTGCAAAACGCACGCAGAAACATCTTGGCACACGTTAAATCCTGTTCCGCTCTTTTCGAATAGTAGGCCATTGTGTGCCGGAGGGAACTGATGACTTAAAATTACAAAAACCGGCATTACACAGGGGGACTGGGAAAAAAAGCAACTCGAGTGCTTATTCCATTATCCTCGATTAAAAAAAAAAATGATAAATTAAATAAACTCACACACACACACACAACTCACACACACACACACCACACCTCACACACACACACCACACCCACACACACACACACAACACTACAACAGAATCAGGGCTCTTTAATCCATTACAGTCTGCATTTCAAGAAGTGAAGGAGTGTCTATGTATGTATACGGGTGCCGCTTGTTTGTTGCTTCTACAATATAATATTATTTATTCAAGCGCTATAATAACTTCCATACATCCATTATTATTATTATGGACAATATGATTAACGGAAAAAAAAAAGCCCCAAAGAATATTTGTGAATGGGAGAAATATGTTTCTCTTGATTAAATACAAGGGCCGCCATACTCATAGACTGTTTTTATTTTTTGTTTGTTACAGGCCCCATAATAATCTCTATAAATCAAGCTTTGTTTATTCATGAACAGTGTGGAATAATCTACCCCCTTTTAAAATCTGCTCCTTCGATAACAAACGTTTTATAAAACTATTGAAGAAAGAAACATCTGATGGTCAAAAAATTCTAAGGTCCATTTTATACTTGAGGTTACATTTACATTCTGGCAGCTTTGTTGTTTTTCCTAACCTTGTCATTTTGTATTTTTCTTTTTTGTCTGGATTGATTGAGCTTGGTTGGTGTTGTCCCCAATTGGATTTATATTTTTAAAAAAGGGTTTAAAATTTTTTCCCCCAAAAACCCAAAAAACAAAAAAAAAAATTGGGGAAAAAAAAAATTTTAAAAAGGGGAAAAATTTGTTGGGGGGGGAAGGGAGGGGGGGAAAGGAAAAAAAAGGGAAAAAAAAAAAAATTAACGGAACACCCCAAACAAACAAATAAAAACTTAACCACACACACACACAAACAACAAACATTCAGCCAACCCCAAACCCCCCCCCCACACACACACACCAACAACAAAAAAAAAAAAAAAAAAAAAAAAATTTTTTTTTTTTTGAGTAAGGGGAAGGGGAAAAGGTTTTGGGGGAAAATTTTGAAAAGTTGGGAAGGGGGTTTGGAAAAATTTTAAATTTAAGAAAAGAGGGAGGTGGAGAAGAATTTAAAAAAAGGGGTTTACAAAAAAAAACAAAAAAAATTTAATAAAAAGGGAAACCTTTAAAATTAAAAAACTTTTTTAACCTTTAAAACCATACATCAAATTTTATTTTTTAAAAAAAACCCACAAAAAAAGGGAAAACCCCCAAACAAAAAGAAAAACAAATTTTTTTTTTCCTTATACATTCCCTAATCCTTTCGTTTGTCAATTTGCTAAGGGGTTTTAAAATGTGAAAAGGGGTTTAATTTTTTTGAAGAATTGTTTGGAAAAAATTTTGTTGAAAATGAGAGGTAAGGATTTTTTTTAAACCGTTTTTAAAATTTTTTTTTTTGGAAAAGTTAAGTATAATTGGTTTTAATAAAAAAGGGGAATTAAGGGGGGGTTTAAGGGAAGGGGAAGGGCCTTTTATAATGGGGAATTTTTTAAGATAAGAGTGGAAGAAAATTTTTTGGGGAAAAATTATTATTCATAAAAAAAGGAGGGAAAAAACAAAAAAAGAAAGTTAAGATTAAGGAATTAAATAACAATTGAATGAAAATTTAAATTTAAGGAAATATTTTTTGGGGAGGAGGAAGGAGGCCAAAAAGGATTTTAATTTACGGGAAATTGGTTCAGTGTTTTTGGAAAGGGAAGGTTTTTTTGGGAAGAGAATAAAAAAGGGGGGGAAAAGTTATGTGTAAGGGGAAAAAGGGGTTTTTTTGGGGGGAATTAGGGGGAAAATGGGATTGAAGTGGGGAATAGAAAATTAAGGGGAAGAGAAGGGGGTTTTTTAATTTTAAATTTAGAATTATTTTAGGGAAGTTTTTGGGGAATTTGATAAAGTTTTAGTTTATTAATTTCCAGTTTGGGATTTATTATTCCAGGAATTTTATTATAACGTGCCTTTAATTTTTGGGTTTTTAAAAAAATTTTAAATTTCCCTTCCCCCTTTTAAAGGGGAAACCATGTTTTTTGAAATAGGTTTATTTATAAAATTTAAAATTTTCTTTTAAGCCCCTTTTTTTTTTTTGGGGAGATTAAAAAGGGATTACATTTTTTTTAAATTTTTGTGGGAATCCCGATGAAAGGTTAAACGGGGAAATTTGGGGAAAAAAATTTTTGGGGTTTTTTGGGGGGGGGTTTTTTAAACGGGGGGAAAAATGGAAGAAAGAATTTAAGGGGAGGGGAAGGGTGGAGGGGGGGGTGGGGGAAAGGGGAAAAGGAAAAAAGGGGGGGAAAAGTTCAAAAAGGGAAAAAAATCCATAAAAAAAAGGCAAAAATGTCAAAACTCCCGGGGGGAAAAAAAAAAAAAGGGGGTTAAAAGGGGAAAGGAAAAATTTTTCCCCCCAAAATAAAAACACCCCAACAATTTCCCCCTTTTTTTTAAAAAACCCCCCAAAAGGGCTTTAAAAAAAGGGGATGGGCCCCCGGACCAAAAGGCCCAAATACGGGTGAGGCTGAATTTTTAATTCGATGAGTGGGGAAATGTTAATTGGATGGCGAAGTTAAAAAATGGGAAAAAGGGAATAAAGCTTTTTTTTTAAAAATTTTTCCCCTAAAGCCCCGGGGGAAGTAAAAACCCCCGGGGAAAAGTAAATGAAAAGCTTTTAAATTAAATCTTTTTTTTTGTAAAACTTTTTTTATGGGCCTTTGGGGAAGGTAAAATTTTAAAATTAAAAAAAACAACAAAAAAAAGGGAATTTATTTACCAAAACCCACAATACAGATATAGAGAAAATTGGGAAGAAAATTTGGTTTTTTTGGGGTTCCACCAGGAAATTTTTGGGGGGGGAAGTTGAGAGAGAGTTAGGGAGGTGGGGGGGGGGGAGATGGGAAGGGAAAGGTCAGGGAGTTGGGGTTTGGGGAAAAATTGAAGAAAACATTTTTTTCCCCTATTCAATCT
>JAQIHA010001794.1:0-10491 GCA_028751875.1 Rapana venosa | reverse complement strand
TGGGTCTGTCTCCCCGTCTGTAGAGATGTGTGTCTGTAGAGATGTGTGTCTGTCTCCCTGTCTGTAGAGATGTGTGTGTCTCCACGTCTGTAGAGATGCGTGTCTGTCTGTCAGTGTGGATGTGTGTCTGTCTGTCAGTGTGGATGTGTGTCTGTCTGTCAGTGTGGATGTGTGTCTGTCTCCCTGTCAGTGTGGATGTGTGCCTGTCTCCCTGTCAGTGTGGATGTGTGTCTGTCTGTCAGTGTGGATGTCTGTCTGTCAGTGTGGATGTGTGTCTGTCTGTCTGTCAGTGTGGATGTGTGTCTGTCTGTCTGTCAGTGTGGATGTGTGTCTGTCTGTCAGTGTGGATGTGTGTCTGTCTGTCAGTGTGGACGTGTGTCTGTCTGTCAGTGTGGATGTGTGTCTCCCTGTCAGTGTGGACGTGTGTCTGTCTGTCAGTGTGGACGTGTGTCTGTCTGTCTGTCAGTGTGGATGTGTGTCTGTCTGTCAGTGTGGATGTGTGTCTCCCTGTCAGTGTGGATGTGTGTCTGTCTGTCAGTGTGGATGTGTGTCTGTCTGTCTGTCAGTGTGGATGTGTGTCTCCCTGTCAGTGTGGATGTGTGTCTGTCTGGCTGTTTGTGGGTTTCCTTTTTTCCAGGCTTCAGCTTTCTCTAGGGAGTGCGGACATACATTCTCTTCACTTTGGTGTCATCTCATCGCCCACTCCGTGTGTGTAGGTGTTCCACAGTATGTGCATGCACTCGTTTGAATTGAGTGCGTGTACTGCACACACCGCGCGTGCACACACATATTATAATATATGCAAACACACAGAGAGTTATAGGATCATGTCGCACTAATACTAATACCTACGAAGTATAGCCACATACGCGCGCGCGCGCGCGCACACACACACACCAACACACACCACGTAATGTGAAAAGACGTTAAATTAAAGAAAAACAGACACACAGTGTTATAGGACCATGTCGTACTAATACTAATGCCTGTAAAGAGTACACACACACACACACACACACACACACACACGCACAAAAACACACACACATACACACACACACACATACACACATCTCTATCTATCTATCTGTCCCGTAGTCTGACGACCGTGGGGGCACCCTCAAAGACTCAACAACCAGTTCCCTCCATTTCTCTCTCTGTTCTGCCTTTCTCAGGGTTTTTTTGAGTTCTAGGCCTGTCCATTCGCTGATGTTATCCTCCCAGCTCTTCCTTGGTCTGCCTCTTCTTCCTCCTTGGACAGTGCCTTGTAAAACTGTCTTTGCTAGTCCTTTGGATCTTGTGACATGCCCATACCATTTAAGTTTACGTTTTTTCACGATCGTTAGAAGGTTCTCATAGGGTCCTATGGTTTGCTGGATTCTGTTATGCACGCTTTCGTTGCTTATGTGGTCTTTGTAGGAGATGCCAAGGAGTCTCCGAAAGCATCTCATCTCCACCGCCTGTACTCTTCTCTCCAAATCTGCAGTCAGGGTCCATGATTCACAGGCATACAGAAATATGGATATGACAAGGGAGCGCATTAGTCTGATCTTGGAGATAAGTGAGATATTTTATCTCTCCTGATGGTGTTTAGTTTTGACAAAGCTGTTATTGTCTGTGCAGTCCTGCATACTACTTCTGGCTTGGATCCTGGTCTGATACAATGGCTCCCAGGTACTTGAAGCTTTGAACTGTTTCCAGCTTTTGGTCATTAACCCTGATATCAGTGCTAATGCCGTTGGTGTTATTAGTCATCAGTTTGGTCTTCTCTGCACTGATTTCCATGCCGTATGTTTTGGAGGCCTTATTCAAGTGTTCTGTTAGGCTGGCAAGCTCTTTTCTGATCCTGCTATTCCATCAATGTCATCTGCGAAGCGGAGGTTTGTGATCGTTCTGCCACCAATGCTGACTGATCCTTCATGATGTTCCAGTGCATCAGCCATGATTCTCTCAAGGAAGATATTGAAAAGAGTGGGTGAGAGTAGACAGCCCTGCCTTACTCCAACTGTTGTTCGAAACCATTCTCCAATGTTGTTGTTGTAGTACACTGCACTGGTGGCCTCGCTGTACAGCTGTTTGATGACTCTGATCAGGTTTGCATTGATGCTGTACAAATTCATGGTTGCCCACAAAGCTGCATGCCACACCCTGTCAAATGCCTTCTTAAAATCGATAAATACGTGGTAAAGGTCTTGTTGATGTTGAAGGTACCGCTCACATAGTATTCTGAGGTTGAATATCTGTTCTGTTGTGCTGCGCCCTGCTCTGAAACCTACTTGTTCCTCAGCAATGATGGTCTCTGCTTGTGGCTTCAGTCTATTCAATATTATCTGCAGCATAACCTTGCTTGGGTGGCATATGAGGCTGATTGTGCGGTAATTATGGCATTGTTGTAGATTTCCTTTCTTGGGGAGGTTGATGATGAGTGACTGTGTCCATGGTGTTGGCCATTTTCCTGTCTGCCAGATCTTGTTGCAGATTCTTAGTAGGGCGCTGATCATGGCTTCCCCTCCAGCTTGAACCAACTCAGCTGGAATGTTGTCAGCCCCTGCTGACTTTCCCTTTTTCAGCGATCTGAGTGCTGTTTCCACTTCTTCTCGGAGGATATGGTGACTGTCTGTGTCTTTGCTTGCGGGTACATTAAGGACTTCTGGATCTCCTGCGGTTCTATAGTTATACAGGTCGGAGCAGTATTCTGTCCATCTGTTCAGAATATCCTGGTCGTCAGTGAGACACTTCCCAGTTTTGTCTTGGATTGTTAAACCTTTTCCCTGTTTTGTGCTAGTCAGGTCTTTCACCAGCTGATATGCTTTCTTGCTATTGTTTTTCTTGATGTTCTCTTCAATGTCTTGGCACTGTTCACCAATCCATTTCTCTTTTGCCTCCGTCATGGACTTCCTGATTCTTTTGTTGACTGCCCTATATTGTTCTGCTCTTTCTTTTGTTTCATTTCTCTTTTTCTTCAACTCTCTACGCTTGTCGCATAGTTGTAGGATGTTAGGTGTGACCCATGGTTTTTTGACTGGTCGGTGTTTGCCAAGAAGCTCGCTTGCTGTTTCAGTCACTGCTGTATTGAAACTATTCATCACGACAGTGTATCTATGTCTGAGTCTATCACAGTGAGTGCTGCAAACTTTCCACCTATCCTTGCTTGAAAAATTTCTACTACCTCTGGATCCTTCAGCTTCTCGAGGTCAAATTTGATCCTGATGTTGTTCCGCTTGTGGATTTTCTTTAGACGCAGTCGGAAAGTCATCATCACAAGATCATGATCACTCCCTATGTCTGCTCCTGGAAAACTTCGTGTCTGTGCGATGTTAACGCTAGACTGAAACCGTCTTTTCACCATGATGTAATCTATTTGGTTGTGGTGTTCTCCATTTGGGCTATGCCATGTCCATTTTCTGGATTTCTTGTGTGGGCCAAGTGTATTCACTAGCTGGAAGTGGTTGTTACTGGCAAACTCCAGGAGTCTCAAGCCTCTTTCATTTGATTGGTTATTACAATGTGGCCCACAAACGCCCTCCCAGTCTTTCCATGCATCTTCTCCTACCTTGGCGTTCCAGTCACCTTGCACAACGAGGATGTCTTTCTTGGAGTTTGATTCAGAAACCTCTTGTAGCTGGTCATAAAATTCTTCTATGGCTTCATCTGTGCAGTCTGATGTAGGGGCGTATGCCTGTACTACAGTTATGTTAAAGGGGGTTGCTCTCAGGCGGATCGTAATAAGTCTGCTGGACACAGGCTGACAGCTCATGACGGTGTTCACGGTGTCTTTGTGAACGAGAAACCCCACGCCGTGTTCATGTTTATCCTGTTTTCCACTGTAGTATAATTTGTGGTCTTCCTGGGTCGTTGTTTCTCCCATGTTTTTCCACCTGACTTCGCAGAGCCCAAGGATGTGCCATTGATATCTGGACATCTCATGTGTCAGTTCTTCCACTTTGCCTGCAGCTCTTAGTGTCCGTACATTCCATGTGCCAATGATGGTGTTGTTTCTGGCACGGATTTTGTTGTGTTTTACATCAGTAGCATACTTTCGACCTCTGTCCTGATGAGCAACAGAAGGCGCGGTCCTTGGTAACCCGGGCAACGACCGATCCAGTATGGAGATTCTGGCTGTCTTTGTCATGGGTGTATCTGGGGCAAATCAAACCTGGCGGAGCCCATCCCTCTCCAGGTCGGATTTTTTTATTGGGTTTACTCCCCACATGTGGCAGGTGGTACTGGGTTACATGGTTACCAGTAGCAGAGGGAGTCTAAGATCCACACACATAATAATAATAATAATAATAATAATAATAATAATAATAATAATAATAATAATAATAATATATGGAATTTATATAGCGCCGAATCTTGTAAAACAAACAAATCGAAGCGCTTGCACTCAAATCATTTACGCGCATGCAACTTTCCTCAAATATAATAAAGAACGATATTTCAAATTTATGCACGTGTACACACACACAACACACACACACAACACACACACACACACACACACACACACACACACACACACAACACCGCGAACACACTTAGGAGATGAAGGATGCTGTTGAAAAGTAGAGACGGATATGAGGGGAAAGTGTCAGGTAGGAAATAAGTGTGTTTTGAGGCTGGATTTGAAGGTATCAAGTGAAGGTTTTTGGCGAAGTGAAAGAGGGAGGTCATTCCACGTGGATGGACCAGAAACAGAAAAAGATCGACAGCCAACAGTGCTTTGTTTGAATCTGGGTGTTCGAAAGCACAAAGTATCTGCGGCTGAACGAAGGGAACGGGATGGAGTGTACAGATGAAGACAGTTACAAAGATAAGATGGTGCAGATTTGTGGAGACATTTGAAACAGAGGGTATTGATCTTATACTTCAGTCTTTGTGAGACTGGCAGCCAGTGAAGAGATCGCAGAAGAGGAGTGATGTGTTCGGATTTTTTCTTTCTTAGGACCAGTGGAGCTGCAGAGTTTTGTAAGCGTTGAAGAGAGTGGATAGATGATGCTGGTAGGCCAGCCAAAAGAGAATTACAGTAGTCTAAACATGAAAGAATGAGAGATGTGACGAGCTTGGAAGTTGCATCAGTGGACAGATACTTGCGAATCGCGCTTATGCGCCGTAGTTGATAGTAGCAGGACTGGCAGGTCTGGGTGATGAATTTTTTCATAGAGAGTGTGTTGTCAAGAACTACACCTAGATACTTCACAGAGTTGGACAAAGGAACTGACGCACTGCCGAATTGTATTGATGTTGTGATGGAGGAAAGTTTATGTTGGGTTCCTATAAGCATGGCTTCGGTTTTATCGGCATTAAGTTGTAACTTGTTCTGAGTCATCCAGTTTTTAATGTCTTGAAGGCAGTAGGACATATTTGTCAGGAGGGAAGGCAAGTTTTCAACAGTATCACTGCACTGAAGCTGAGTGTCATCGGCATAGAAATGATGATCAATATGGTGGTTGTTTATTATATGTGAGAGTGGAGCAGTGTAGAGAGTAAAGAGAACGGGGCCCAGGACTGATCCCTGTGGGACCCCACATTCCATTTTGACAGATTTTGATTGAATTTTGTTTACAATAACTTTCTGGAATCTGTCTGTGAGGTATGAAGTAAACCAGGTGAGGGCTGTGCCATTAATACCAAACGTATTTTGGAGGCAAGAAAGAAGAATTGAGTGATCTATAGTGTCGAAGGCTGCAGATAAGTCAAGAAGAGTGAGGAGGGAGATTTTTCCTGCATCAGAAGCAAGTAGAAGTGTATCTAAAGTATGGACTAGGGTGGTTTCGGTGCTGTGGTTGGGGCGATAGGCAGATTGAAAAGGGGGAAGGAGAACTTTGGGAATGAAGGTGACTGTTGAGCTGTTTGAGAACAACTTTTTTCTAGTACTTTAGAGACAAAGGGGTAAGTTTGAGACAGGTCTATAATTCTTCAGAATTTTGGGGAAATCGGGGTCGTGCTTTTTCAGTAGAGTGTGACTATTGCGGTTTTAAGAGCTTGTGGAAAATGTCCTGACAGAAGAGATGAGTTTACTATTTTAGTGATAATAGGTACAAGTTGTGGAAGGCATTGTGAGAAAACAGGAGCAGGTATGGGATCGAGGTCGCATGATTTTATAGTCATTTCCTTCAGAATGGTCATGATTTCTTTTTTACTTGTGGAACAGAAGGAAAAGAGAGGAGTGCCAGTGAACTGGGGATCAGGAGGTGCAGGCTGGAAATGAGTCTGATCCTGTTTGGAGCATATGTTGTGGACTTTGTCTGAAAAGAAGGAAGAAAAGGTGGATGGAAGTTCAGACAGGCTGTGGGTGGTAGGCAAAGGAGCTGTTTTTGCAGACCCAAGGAGATTTGAGGTGAGGAAAAAAAGAGATTTTATGGATGTAGTGCAGAGAATTTGGGAAGAGTAGTATTCTGTCTTTGCTGAATGGATTAAGAGTTTGACTTTGTTTATTTGTTTTCGGAAAAGCTGTTTGTTGATTTCGGTTTTTGATTTCCGCCACTGCCGTTCTAGTTGCCGTCGTTTGCGCTTCGCTATCAGGATGTCTTGGGTATACCATGGCGCACAGGGTCTGTCAGGTAGGAGATGGTCAGTAGGAGGTGCATGCTCATTAAGCAATTGGCGGAGAACAGTGTTATAGTATTCAGAGAGGTCAGTGTGGTCAGAGGTTTGTGAAAAACGTTCGGAAGCTTGTGAAAAGAAAGTATGAATGTCTAAGGCCTTAAGATTGCAACGAGTAACATATTTCTTCTTTCTGACAGGTTTTGTGATGGAAAATGGATGGAGGATGGAAAAGAATGGCGGAATGATCAGAATGCAGTTGTCAGTGACAGAAACAGATGTAACAAGATTAAATGAAGCATTAGTAATCAGCCAGTCTAAAATATGACCAGATCTGTGCGTTGCTTCGTTTACCAGTTGGGAGAGAGAATGGTTGGACAGAGAAAGAG
Organism: Rapana venosa; assembly: GCA_028751875.1. NCBI lineage: Eukaryota > Metazoa > Mollusca > Gastropoda > Neogastropoda > Muricidae > Rapana > Rapana venosa. Next base: position 3,553 of record JAQIHA010001794.1, on the reverse strand, counting down.
AAAGACGTTTTACATCTGGAGAAGACTGGTTGTCGAAATGGAAGTTAAAGTCACCGAGAATTATAAGTTTAGTAGGAGAGAGGCTGTAGTGGTCGAGGAGTGACTGGAATTCTTGATGAGAAAGAGAAGATGTTAGGTTGTTCTTACGGATAGGAGGTGGACGGTAAAGGCAACAGAACGTAATAGAGTGGCCAGGTAAGTTGAGGTTGATTTCGCAAACTTCAAAAGAGTCGTGTGGGAATGGAAGGTTGTGGCTGAAAGAAAGAGCTGGTTCCAATGTGTTTTTGAAAATTATGGCAATCCCACCTCCTCGGGAGAGTTTGGGAAAAGAAATAGTTTTATATCCTGGAGGAGTCAGCTGTTTTATTTTGGGTTCATGGCCATGTGGTTTAAGCCAAGTTTCAGTGAGGAAGGTTAGGTCAATGTTTTTTTCAGAGATGAAATCGAAAATGTAGTCGGCTTTTCCATTTGGACAGACAGACTGCACATTGAACAGACAAACTTGAAGGAGATCTGAAGGAGATGGAGAGGTAAAGATGAAAGTGGTGAGTTTGGACAAGCATCAGAGGAAGACGATGAAGGCGATGGTGGAGATGTGGCTAGCGGAAGAACAGAGAAGAGTTTGGATGGTGAATCGGGAGTAGAAGATGGCAAAAGAACTGTATTGATCAGGGGATTCGGTGTGTGACACACATCACGACACACATCATCATCAGAACAAAAACATGGTCAGAATCACAAACAACAGAAGAAACGAAAGCTGAAGGGGCGGGTGGACAGCGTGGGGAAGAAACGTTGTCAGCTGTTACAGAAGTGACGTCAGAAGTGAGGGGGGAGACACGGGAGAGGGAAGCCTGCCATTGGCGATGACGCACACCTGCCCGTGTTCCCCGTCTGATTTTGCGGCGATGAATGCCTAAGTTTCGTATATGCTGCATTATTTCAGGAGCAAGTGTGCATTGTTTTTGACAAAACTCAGGGTTTGATGGGTGGAACTCACGTGACAGTATTGTTCTTATGTCCGTACCTGTCACCGCCATTTTTTCAAATTGACAAACACTGGAGGTTGATGGTGGGGCAACGTGAACCACGTGCAAAACTTCAGCGGGCAGCAGGGTCAGAGTTAAGTGGGTCACAGAGACCAGCACATAAAGATAAATACAACTCATGAAGACAAATTAAATGTTGAAAATCAACTTGAAGATGAAGAACGTAAATTGAAATATTTCGAAAAGTCAATAATATGGAACAAAAACATTCTGACCGTAGGACTCAGGGAGAAAATACAAACATGAAGACATAAAGCTTTCCCAACAGGACCAGGCACAAACACACACACTACGCACTCAAACACAAGAGACATTCGCCATGCTGCCGCCAGGCGCAAAGGTGAACACACATCCACACACACACACACACACACATACACACACACAAACACACACACAACAAACACAACACATACACACACATACCACCACACATACACACACATACACACACACACACATACACACACACAAACACACACACACAAACACACACACATACACACATACACACATACACACATACACACACACAAACACACACATACACACACACACATACACACACACACACACAAACACACACACATACACACACACACAGACCCAAACACACACACACACATACACACACATACACACAAACACACACACATACACACACACACACAGACACATACACACACACACACACACACACACACACTCACACACTCACACACGCACGCGCACACACAGACACCACACACACACACACACACACACACACACACACACGCAGTGGTATAGGACCATGTCTTACTAATACTAATGCCTGTAAAGTGTACACACACACACACATACACACACACACACACACGCAGTGGTATAGGACCATGTCTTACTAATACTAATACCTATGAAGTGTAGCCACACACAACAATTAACCGGAGCGAATATGTCATGCCTGGATGACGCTGAAAGTATGGTCAAATTGTCGACTCTAAAGTCTCTTTTTTGACACTCTTCAGAAATGACACACAATAATAATATGCGCGCATGCCACACCACACAATATGGGTGTTCACGCGCGTATACACACATGCAGGCAAACACGCACACCCGCACGCACAGACACACAGACACAGACACACAGACATACACAAACACACACCCAATCCAATCCAACCCAATCCCAGCTGCTTGTTTCTTGAGGGACATAGTGTTGTGGTCTGACGCACCAAGAGGTGGGGGAGCGACAAAACATGTTGCCCAGACATTAAGTTTGTCAACACCACACCACACCACACCACACCATCACACACCACACTACACCACACCACACCACACCATCACACACCACACCACACCATCACACACCACACCACACCATCACACACCACACTACACCACACCACACCACACCACACCATCAACACCACACCACACCATCACACACCACACCACACCACACCATCACACACCACACCACACCACACCATCACACCATCACACACTACACCACACCACACCATCACACACCACACCACACCATCACACCCATCACACACCACACCACACCCACACCATCACACCATCCCCACACCACACCACACTACACCACACCACACCACACCCCACATCACACCATCACACACCACAACCACCCTCACACCACACCGCACAACTCTACACTACTTCACTACACTACACTACACCACACCACACCGCACCACAGCACAACAACACCAACCACACCCCACCACACCACACCACAATACATCCACAATATACCATACCACAATACACCAACGCCACCACACCACAATACACCACAGCCCACCACATCACAATACACCACAGCACAGCACAGCAACCCATCACAACCACACCACACACGTCAATCACAACCACACCACACCACACCCCACCACACCACAATACACAACACCCCACCACAACCACACCACACCCCATCACACGACACCACAACCACACTCACCCCACCACAACCACACCACACCACAACTACAACCACAACAACACACACCACACCACACACAACCACACCCCACCACAACCACACCACACCACCACCACACCCCAACCACGCCACAACCACACCACACCACAACCACACCACACCACACCACACACACAACCACACACAACCACAACCACACCAACCACCACACCACACACACACCACACCACAAAACCACCACACCACACCACACCACACCACAACCACAACACAACCACACCACACCACACCACAACCACAACCACACCACACCACACCACACCACACCACAAACACACCACACCACACCACCCCCACCCACAACCACAAACCACAACCACAGCACACCACACCCACACCCACCACACCACAACACACCACACCCCACAACCCCACCCCACACCCACACCACCCACAACAACACCCCACACCACAACTACAAAAAAAACCCCAAACCCCAACCAACCACACCAAAACCACACCAAACCACAAACCACAACCC
>JAQIHA010001793.1:0-10507 GCA_028751875.1 Rapana venosa | reverse complement strand
ATAAAAAACAAAACTAGACAAAAAATAAACAACAACAAAACAACCCATAATTTATGGTGGTTTGGAAAGGGGATTAAGGAAAGGGGAGTAAAAAAAAACAAAAAAACAACCGAGATACGCTATAAAAACCAAAATCCGGCCGTGAAATATTATTTCAAAAGCAATACCTATCAGACCCCCTCAGTCAATGACCGTCACAACACACCCATAACTCTTACACCTAAGTAGATTTCGGTGACTAGGTCACCTTAAGCCCTCCCTGTCAGCGAAAAATGTTCCCGGGGGAACAATTATGAGGTACAAGTCCACAGACAAATCACTGGCACAGGCATGGTTTATTGCAGGTGTGTTGTCAGAAATGTTCCCCCCCCCCTCTCATAATGGTTATCGCCGTACAAGAAAGAGCTTGTCTGGGTCCGGGCTTCACGTGCGTCTGCACTGAATGTCTGTTTTCTCCCTGTCTGCCTTTGTGGTGGCTTGTTTGTTTGCTTGTTTGTCAGCCACAGTAAGTATGTGTGTGTGTGTGTGTGTGTGTGTTTTGGGTGTGTTGTGTGTGTGTGTGTGTGTGTGTGTGGGGGGTTGGGAGTGTGGGAGGAGAGAGAGATAGAGAGGAATGAGAGAGAGAGAGAGAGAGAGAGGAGAGAGAAAATGAGAGGGGAAAAGAGAGAAGGAAAAAAGTTTTTTGGGAGAAAAAAAAAGGAGACAGGGGGAGAGATCTTCCCCTTTTGGTCCCCTACCCATACTCCTCCCATCCACAACCTAATCATCTCTTTTCCCAATCTCTAGTATCCCTTTAAAATAAAAAGCCGTTATAAACTATAATACAAACTAATTTCCTCCGTTATAAGCAACCTTTTTAAATCCAACAATTTCTATACATAACAGTATTTAAACGAATTTGGGTTAAGCACAATGATAAAACCTGAAATTGTGCTACTACTACTACTACTACTATACTATACCTACTGCTACTACTTCTACTAACTACTAAATGGAAAAATTTTTATTGCTGTATCTTGTAAAAAAAAATCAAAGGCTTGATTTTAAATATCTACACATACAAAACCACTAACAATTAACAATGTTAACAAATCAAATGTCTTACCATACAACCACTAACAATTAACAATGTTAACAAATTCAAATGTACACACACACACACAAACACACACAAACACACACACACACACACACAGGTCATACACTTTGGCAGGGTGAAGGAGATTTCGGGGTTGAAGGCATGGATAGATATGAGATGAAACAGGAGGGAAAATTCTTAGGTTTGAAATAAGTGATTATTAGGTTAAGTGATATATCATCCTGGTCTGTTGCAGCCTTAGAATAAGAGTGCAGATGATAAAATACAATAAAATGACGATGGGAGACACTCAAAACTCAACCAGTAACACCCATAAGTCACCCACGTTGTTCCTGTTTTGCTCTAAACTTTTTGTCTGTCGAATCGTGTTTTGACGACCGCGTTATGTCAGACTATGTTGCCTCGGGTACTGTCACTCACCTTAAAAATGTGTGGTGGATTCAGCATACGGAATTATCGAATTATTATCCACAAGGCTGCCTTCAATTAACTGACAGATGCCATCTGCTCCGCCAGATGTCTGCATCTGCTCACTTGACTGACTGCAGTCACGTCACCGGAAGAAGAAAAATTGAAGATGGCCTCTGGAGATGTCTGTACAGGTTGGATAACATCACATTTTAAAAGATCTGATGACGGTTGTTTTTTGTGTGTCTGAAGTTGTTTTGATGTTCACCGAATTTCTAATTCATATAGTATCGTAATACTCTAATTTATAATATATTGTAGTAATAAACATTGCAATTATAATAGAATTATCCGCTTGAAAATCGGGTGCATTTCCCTTTTTTTCATGTTGAAACTGCCTACTGAGTGAGTCCAATATTTTTCTGTGGGGATCTAACTGTACATGTTCAAATATCATATCTATTTCTCTGTGGGTCTGACCGTAAATGGGACAAGGACAACTCTCCTCTCGCCATGGATTCTCTTAATGCACAATATCTGCTGCACACAGACCCCTTTTACGTCTCGTTCACAAGGCTAGCACCCAGCCCCACTCATGGTCAGGTGGAGGGGAGGAAATCTGAAGCACCCCATCTGTACGCTCTCTTGCAAACAAAAATAAAAACACAAAAACAAAACAGAAAACCAACAAGCAAACACACACACAAACAGAACACAAAAAGAAGAAAAACAACAAAACAAGTAAAACGTTTTATATCTGATCACAAGAAAATAATGGATAAGGCACGAGGCATCTTTAAAAAAATGCAAGAACAACCAAGCACACAAAGATAATGGTCGACAGAATTAACGCCATTTTGGAGTGATAAGACACACGCCTTTGTGTCTTCAGTTCAACAACAAACATACAGACTGAAATGGGGCCCTAGGACAGGGTTAAGGCCATTTAGAAGTGAAACACACCCTTGTGACTTCATTTTAACAAAACAGACAGACTAAGTGGGCCAATGAAGAGTTAAGCTTTGGTGTGACAAACACCCCTTGTGTCTAATGTAACAACAACTACAGACTGAAATGGGGCCCTATACACAGTTACGCCTTTTGGTGTGACAAACACACCTGTTTGTCTTCATGTTAACAACAACAGACAGACTGTTGTGGTTCCAATTGGTTGTGTATGTGTGGGTGATGTGTTGTGTGTGTGTGGTGTGTGTGTGTGTGTGCGTTGTGTTTGTGTGTGTCGCGTGCGTTGTGTGTAGTGTGTGTTCATGACATTTTTATTTGAAGTCATTTTGGAATGTTTTAACCAATATGAAATGCAGCTTTTTGTGTCCTTTGTGATTATGATGCGTATCAATCTGCCTGTCAGTATTGTAATTGCCCATCATGCGATGATTAAAGTGTTTTTGACTTGACATACAAAAAAAAGAAAGAGAGATGTTGACACATTGAAATTTTACCATTTGAGAGAGAGATTTCTATAAATGTGTGTGAGATATGTGACATCATATGGTGTTGTGTGTAAAAGATGTGTATTGTTGTGGTCGTCACCGGGTATGTGTGTGTGTGGTGTAAATGTGTGTGAGATGTGTGACATCACATGGTGTTGTGTGTAAAAGTGTGTATTGTTGTGGTCGTCGTGGTGTGTGTGTGTGTGTGTTGTGTGTGTGTGTGTGTGTGTGTGTGTGTGTGTGTGTGTGTGTGGACCTATAACAGAATAAACGCCGTTTTGGAGTGACAAGACACGCCCTTTGTGTCTTGATTTTAACAAGAAACATACAGACTGAAATGGGGCCCTGTGACAGAGTTAACACCGTTTTGGGGTGATAAAACACACCCTTTTTGTCTTCATTTTTAACAACAAACATACAGACTGAAATGGGGCCCTATGACAGACAAACAGACTGACTGAAGAGGGGCAAGATGGAAAATTGTTACACCTGATTTGTTTCTAAATCCTCCATGACTTGACAGGCAGTTTGCCCCATCAAACAGACCTGTCTTGTTATCTAGCGTTGTGCAATGGGCATGTTTTGAAATGAACCGGAATTGAGTTTGATGTCTCCTGTCTTAATTGGGTGATTACAAGCATCACATACAAAACAAAGAAAAGAAAGAGAGATGTTCACACATTGAAATTTTACCATTTGAGAGAGAGAGAGAGAGAGAGATGAGAGAGAGAGAGAGAGAGAGAGAGAGAGAGATTTCTATAAATATATGTGAGATATGTGACATCATATGGTGTTGTGTGTAAAAGATATGTATTGTCGTCGTCGTCCGGTGTGTGTTTTGTGTGTGTGTGTGTGTGTGTGTGTGTGTGTGTGTGTGTGCGCGCGTACGCGCGCGCCCGCTCCGTATGTACGTGTGTATTGTTTTAGCTGGCTTTTCACTCATATACCATTCATTTTATTCATTCATAACATAAACGTTCGCTGTGAGCCATGTGAACGCGTAAAGCAACTTCCTAATGGACTAATACAGATGTTTTCGACTCGATTTGTCTTGATCATGGTAAACCTCTTCGATGGCAAACCTGCAAGAGGAGAGAGAGAGAGAGAGAGAGGAGAGAGGAGAGAGAGGAGAGAGGAGAGAGAGATGAAGGAAAAGAGGGAGAGAGAGGGAGAGAGGAGAGAGAGAGAGAGATGAGAGAGAGAGAGAGGAGAGAGAGTGAAAAAGGAGAGGGAGAGAGAGGAGGCAACATTTCCCAGATCATTAGGCACGGATTGATGAGGATTTCTCTTGGATTTCAATGGTCACTTGCAAGAAAACAGGGGCCTTTAATGCTTTCATGATCCTTGGGAAAACAGCACAGAGTACGTGTTTCCCAATCTGGTTTTCATTTGTTGTTTTTGAGATGTCTGAAGTTGCCATGCTAAACACGGACAGCATGCTGTATGTAGTGGTCTTGCTTTTAGCGCACTAATCTTAGAAAATGAGAAGTCTGGGGTTCGAACCCACTGTCTGAAACCTGACTTTTCCCATCTTAGGAGACCACGAGTCGTGGTCAAGCGCTAGTCTTTGGGGTGGGGTTTAAAAGCGAGGTCAGTGTGCAACATTCTTTAGTGAACGTAAAAGAACTCGAGGCAACAAGACAGCTGTCCTTGGAGCAAATTTCTGCTGAATAAAGCACACTTTTAGCGAAAAGTTTAAACCCATAATAAAATCAAAACTGGACAAATGGTGGAATTTCGTTTGTGGCATCAAAATTTATATTACGGAGAGCAGCTAATTTCTTTTTAAAAAAATTCTGCCCCGATTTTCCTTGGTATACAATACAACACAATACAGCACAATACAAACCAGCAGGGCACAATTCAATGCTTTGTATTGTATACCATTTCAGCCGTTGACATCTCTCTAAGTGAACCCAGGTTGCTGCTCCCGCGGAGAGGACGTCGCCACAAAGGCAGCGCCACCCTTTGTTTTTTTTCCTTTTTCCATTTGCACGTGTATTTGCCCCCCAACGACGATGCCCGGCATGGCAAGACAATGGATACGTACAAAGCAGCGTCCTTTACAGCCACTGCAGACTTTCTGTGTACAAAAGGATCCTGTCTTTCGCAACAACGTCGTCATTGTACGTCGATATTCATTTCAGAAGTCTGCATGACATTTTTCCCTGTTTGTTTTACTCAATACGGATATGGCTGTTCTTCAGAGGTTCGTAAAAGTAACTCCCTCGCTCCCGCAGGTTTTTTTTTTACGCGTCTAAGTGCGGGGGAGGGGGTGTGATTGGGGGTGGATAGGGGCGGTAAGCTCGTGGTCTGAGGGCCGGGTTCGAGCCGTCACCGAGGCGCTGTTTCCCTGGAGTTAACACATCAGTACTGTGATCCACTCCCCGAAAGCCCTTTTAGAATGAGATTAAAAAACGGAGGTCCCATGTGTGAACGCACGCACAACATTTGTACACACGTTAAAAACCCAAACCGTTCTGCCTTTGAAAAGGGGTAGGTCATTTTTGTGCGGTAGGAAACGGATAACAAATTTTCAAAAACAACATGCACGCTTGTGTGGGTTTAGACATTATCCCGGAGTCAAATGCGGTTACGTATGGGGGAGTAAAACGGTCTCAGACATCACAATTTTCCCCATTTGGCGAACGTACAGCTGAACCCAAAGCGCGAAAAAAAAAGCGGGCTGCACACTTTTCTGGAAGTTTCTCTAACTTGAAAGACTAGCAGCCAGACTGCCCGCATGACACAATTGACGGACGAAATTCGGTTCGGGAAGAGAATCAAACCATGGTCTTATCGTCGTCGATGGCTGAGTTATCTCTGGACAACGGATGGGATGTCTCTTGTGCTAGTGATTCCTGAATTCAGCAGTTCCCGACCCGCTGAAAGGAGCAAGCCACAAGGTGAAAAATAGTGTGCTCTGCACCCCTTTTACACGTTGGGGGTGTCTCTAATTGAGAGGCTTATAAGCTGTAATTCTTTTTGCCCAAATGACCTGATCCCCCACCGTTTCTGTGTGTGTGTGTGTGTGTGTGTGTGTGTGGTGTGTGTGTGTGTTTTGTGTGTTGTGTGTTTTTTGTGTGTGTGTGTGTGTGTGTGTGTGTGTAAATTGTTCTATGAATCAGAGTCAGGATGGTTATAAAATATGTAGACTCTCTTCTTTTTCTCTCTTGACCATCCTCTTTCTCTCTCCACTTCCTCCCTTTCATTTCGTAGCTTCCACACTCACGAAAGCTTTCTCATAGAAGCCTAAACGATTTTTAGGACAAACTCGTTTTATCTTTCAAAATCATCTCAAAATCAAAGACACAAATTTAAACTGATCCTGTTGATAGCAACTAACTACCATTCTTTTATCTCAACACTGACTTCAACCTCTGGAGCCTGATTTCTTCTAGAAATGAGAGCATAATATATGGAACACTACCTAATAATAATCGAACATCATCTGAGCGGAGAGAGAGACTGAACAATGAATCTCAGAGTCTCGTGCTGGTAATTGAGATGCTGGAGATCCTAATGGGTCAACAGAAGTCAAGGCTAATGGATAGTTTAAGGACACGGGACCAGTTTAAGGACATACCAGACGATGATGGCAAATCAAGGGACAACAGCAGTGTCTGAGGATTCATTGATATTTTAGGAGTATGTTCGTTGAAAAAAACCCAACAACAAAAACAGTTTTTGGTTGGAAAGGCTAAATTGGTTGTTATTTCTGATAATACAGCCAAGTTGAAGTCGGATGTTTGTTATCTTGATATTACAGCCAAGTTGAAGTCGGATGTGTTGGGCCTGACTTGTCAGGCGCTTAACGGTGACAGCAAGTCAAAGGGCAAACAACAGTATCGTTAGTAGTTTAAACACTACTTTCGTTGAAAAAGAAAACAACAACAAAAAACCGTCTTTGTTGGAAAAGCTGAAATGGTCATTTCACCAATATTACAGTCAAGCTGAAGTTGGATGCGTTGTGTCTGACTTTCCAGGGGCCTAACAGCAGCGCGACGTATTTTCGCTGTTTATTTGACAGACAGTAGCTGCTGTCTGAGTTTTCGGGACGACGTCGAAGAAGAAAAATATTCTGGTCGTCAGAAGATAACTATTTTACTATTTCTATTTATTATTTTATTTTATTTTATTCTTTATATCGAGGATAATGGAATAAGCACTTATGTGCTTTTTTTCTACATCCAGTCCCCGTGTGTATGCGGTTTTGTAAATTCTGTCATCTGTTCCCACCGGCACACAATGGCCTACTCTTACGAAAAGCGGAACAGGATTTAACGTGTGCGCAAGATCTTCTGCGTGCGTTCGCATACGGGGTCTTGGGTTATAGTCTCATCCGAAGGACTTTTGGGGAGAGTGGAGTCTGCACTGATGTTAACTCCAGGGGTAAATATCCCCTTGAACGGGAATCGAACCCGGGGTCGTCAGATTGCGAGCGCAATGTTCTAACCACAAGGCTATCCGTCCCCTAGAGGTATTATCAACACTTGGACTGATAATATCGTCAAGATGATTCAAGGAGGCGAGTCCTTGACACAGACATCAATATTGTGGCTATCAGCTTCAGTGCATTTGACGCCGCCATCATAATCATTGCCTTGTTAAAACATCTTCGTCATCATTATCATTCCATCACAGCCACCATTACCATTTTCACAACGGGATCATTCATCCACAGTGATTTTGTAGATTTTATTTCATTTCTGTCCTTTTTGAGATGTTACAATAAAGGCCTTAAAAAACTCCTTTCCTTGCTTTCACCTATTCCTTGGCTGAAAATGCTGAGTTATACTTCTCAGCTCCACCACTCTGGCTGTTGAAACATCACCTAAATAAAGTACAATCCTCAGAATCAGACAGACACTTTACCAGTGTGGTTAACAGCAGTTTGACCTCCATCCTACAGGTCCATGAAGATCTTGGGAGCAGCCTCTGGTAGGCATTAACAAAAATTATCTCCAGGTCAACTGACAGTGTTGACCTGCAGTGCCTACACATGCAGAAGATGAACTAAAAACGTTAACAATCCCGCAGACATGTCAACCAGCATGCACCATGTATCCGGAGAGGGATGGACTGAATTGCCCAGGAGACACGACCTGAAAAATTCAGCGCCATGCCCCAATCCATTCCAATCATGTAGTTTTTTATCCCCGCCGACCACAGAGGCCATAATTTCATAGTATAAGAATGTATGTACATAGATTATTTTTAAAAAATCATAGAAACTTGAGCACATAATTAGCGTTTGGCTTGTAGTTGCTCTGTTATAAATACGCATATGCACTTTCTTTTTTCTTCTCAAAAATGAAATTTTTTTTAACGGATTGTGAACAGGCGTTCAAAAAGTCCAAGCCATTAAGAAATCGTACAACTTCACAAAGCATTGAAATATAACTGTGACGGTTAAAACAGGGACAAGCATATTACAATACTCTCACAGCCGATAATAGAAAAAAACCAATCATAAAACGTGAAATTTCGAAAAAACTGCCACCGCTAACTGACCTGAATTGAACACAAACTTGATAAAACTCATCCTAAAACCGAGAACAAAATGGCTTCTTCAGATCTGACCAGGTTCACGAATTCTAGCACCAAACACGATATCGGCGAAACTCGCTTTGCAGAAAACTCATAAAATGCATGGAAGAAAACTGGAAATTACCACAGAGCTGACCCCCTGCTGCCGCCCGATGAGACATTTTATTTCTGGAATATTTCAGCGAACTTCCTCACACAAATGGGTTCTTGCACACAATCTTAATCTATCGGAATAACTTTTTTTTATTACATGAAGCTGTTTCCTGTTTAGAGATTATGAAATATCTGATCACTCCCTTTTTTCTATAAATAGTTTACACATAGAGCTGAATTTTGTTTTAATGTAACGGCTTGTTTTCCACATATTATCGTTAGCAAATTTGAACCATGCATCCATTGAAAGCGTTTATTATGAAATCGAATCATAACTTTTCCATGTTTACTTTACATTATTATTAAAAAAAGGTAAAGGTGTCCATAACCTATAAGGTCGTAGGGGAGCGAGGCGTCAGAGACCTCACTTTCTAGGGCCGGCATATTGAGGGCGGTGCCCATCTCCTCTCCCTCGCTGCTTTACCTTCTCTGACCCTAAAGAGGGCAGGTACCCATTTACAGCTGGGTGAACTGGGGGAAATTTACTGAAGCCAGGCGCGCAACGGTCACCCATCAACTGGTAACCACGCTCGACGCTGCTTAACTTGGCTGGGGGAAAGGGAGTGCTCCGACACTGAGTTATCCCGTCCCCTATTATTATTAAACATATATAATGTGACAGATTCCACACGTGTTCCTTTACAATATGATTAACACTTATACATAACGTGACAAAATCCACAATTACGTTCATTACAGTATAACGAACATCTATTACATAATGTCACAAAATCCACAAATAACGGTTTTTTGTTTTTGTTGTTGTTGTTTTCCCCTCAGTATAATGAGTTCTCATATAATTACATTCCACACCGTAACTTAAAGCTTTGCTGTGCTTAGAACGAATGACATTCTTAATAAAACTTGCTTGCGAGTTTTTCTAAAGTACAAGGTGACGTAATCTCGGTTAACTGCTTAAATTTTGTTGTTGTTGTTGTTTAAAAAAAATCCAATTGATCTAAAGCATCACAGTCACTTTAAGGGACGTTGACATTCTCTTCATCTACTCATCTTTATTTGTTTTTATAAGATATAGCGCTAAAGAAATTCCACTTATTATTATTATTATTATTATTGTTGTTGTTGTTATTATTATTATTATTATTATTATTATTACTCGTCCTTTTTGACACAGATGATGTTGGAATTATTTCGGGTGGCGTTCCAGGTATCATATTCTCATTTTTGAATAGAATAAACCAGATCCGCAGAGTATTGGCACCGAGTCTGGAAGATGAATGAATGGTAGTTAGTTATCTTTTTTTATTTTTTTAATTTAAAATTTTTTTATGTATGTATGTATGTATTTGTTTTGTATGTATGTATGTATTTTTTTTTTGTATGTATGTATATATGTATGTATGTCCAGCATGCCGAAGCATGGCAGAGACCGCAGGGGTTGGCGAGCCCCTACAGGTCGGCCATCAAGAAGAGAGAGAAAAGGGAGGGGCAGGGGGGGACGACGGCGCAGCATCGGAGGCGGGTCAGACATCAGCAACTCGTTTCACATGCAACCCCGCAACAGGATCTGCCGTCCAGGGGTTGGGGGTTAAAGCCCCAGTCGGGCTTGCAGTTCCCCCTGACTGACGCCACGGGCATTGTCCATTGTTTCCCGAGACGACGGATGCCGACATGTATGTTGTATGAGTATGATGTAGTATGTATTTGTATTGATGATGTATGTTGTATGTATGTAGGTTTTGTATTACTTCTATTTCAGGATAAGGAATAAGCACCTGTGCTTTTTTTTCTCCAGTTCCGTGGTCTTTGACAGAGATCGGGTTTGAATTTGTGTCTTTTTCCCTTGAGGTAATGACTGAATCAGTTTTTTTCATAGAAAAGTTCG